>JAABKJ010004124.1:0-24822 GCA_011634705.1 Andricus grossulariae
ATTGGCACTAAATAAGCACAAAATTATGGCATAGTGCCCATATCGATATGACAATGTTGTAATTCCAGCTTCCGGGAACTAATTTTTTTACATTGTTCAGTTCAAAGTTGTCGTCATCGAAAGTCAAGCAAGGACAGAGTGACGCCAAAAAAAACACGGTTTTCATCTTTCCGCGAAGGATATTTTCCAAACCAATTTTTGTACATAAACAAATGGGGACTTGTCTTAAGCGCAATAAAGTAAGCTTTATCATCGTATAAGCTGTGTTTCTATGCAATTTTTTTCTTACGAGTAAATTACACAAATGTGTAGCTGTTTTGGAGTGGCCTTCGACAAACTAACGGAAAGTAGATACATAGATAGTAATTTACATATAAACTTAGCTCATACATGGAGAAAAATAGATATTGAAAAGTAGATATTAAAAACTTTGATATTTAACCATGATATATAGATATTACGGTATAATATCTAATATCTTCTATTCAATATACAAGTGGCGACAAAAGATTTGAACCCTGCTTTGCCCGTATCTTGAGCATTTGTCGTGTGTGTTGTGGTTTTTCGGATATATATTGCGTTGAAAATTTTAGCGGAAAATGGATTAAATGTTTTTGGATATGGATCTCATAATTTTCTCAAAAAATGAGGACTTGGCGCTACAGGCATCACTTGTGTTACACACAGAAAAAAGAAATGTTATATTTACTTATCAAGAAATGTAACGTGTTTCTTGTAACGATAACAGTAAAAACTGCTCTTAATGAGGGTGTAAAAATGTCAACATCACTTAGCATTTCGTAAATGTCACAGTGAAGTTAAGGTGAATTAAACGGTAATCCTTTAGTAAATCAAACCTCTATTCCCCAGTATTAAATACTATAAGATATGTGAAATTAACTGAACCGAGATTACAATAGTGGTGCAGTGAACATTACAGAAGGATCGGTACATGCTACCGATCTGATCCGCACGGACCACCGGATAAATTCATGACGCCATCAGCAATGGATGGATTGCATTACCTCATGGAATCACCTAAAAAACATTTTTTTTGACATTTCTGTGACAGACGTAACATTACTCCACATTACCACTCAGCAAAGAAGGTGTTTTATAATAAATAACACCATTTTGGATGGCACATCTTAATCACAGATCGCGTAAAGTCGAGAGTTTATTGGAGCAAGACGTGTTTGTGTACCGCGACTATGACAGCTGACTTGTATGGATATGAGGTAAATGCGAGAGCTTTTTATTGTACGCGCCATGACATGGACGCGTATTCAGAAGTCATTACCGATGTTGCCACCTCAGTTGCAAATGCATTTCGGGATTATTTAACAGATCGCAACTCGTATAATAGTGTAGTGGTTACGATAGTCGACTTGCGTGCTTAGGTTTATGCGTTCGAATCCCTCCCGTTGCGTGCGAAATTTTAATTGTAATATAAGCGATGTGACTTACAAATACCGATTAATTATAAGTATATCCGAACATATATCTATGAATTAACAGTGTGTTCATTTAATAATTATTCTTTAGCAATGTTTTTTTACCATTTATAGTGCCGTCTAAACTATAGTCTATATCGCTAACATAAGTTAGATCTGTTTATATTATCCGTCAAAGTTACATGTTAATTCGTAATTGCAGCATCGAGGAACAGTGCAGAATAGCGACTGGATCGGTAAAATCTACTGATCCGCAGGTCTGAACCACTTGAGAATTGGCACTAGTAACCAGAAATATAGTCATATTCAGTTGCCTATAATTGTAACATTTACTGAACTGCCGTGTTGTTCATATACGTACTTGGAAGATCAGTAGATTTAATTTGGTTTTCAGTAAAATGTAATGTTATTTTTTCTGCTTGTAGTCTTGAACAGCGTATTATTATCAATGCTCGAGAATTCGGATATAAAAAGAGGACTGCGACGTAAAATCCTTTTCGACTTTATAGAAATTGGCACGCTTTACAGGTGATTTTTGCATAATTAAAGAATATTTGTTGAATATCTTAGATTCTGCCCTTTAATATCTTAGATATTGTCAGGTAAAATCTTCTTTTTAATATCTATGGATGCTCTACGTATGTACGTATAAAATCTGTTCATACCCCATAAATATTATGCACGTACGAATGAAAAATATATATGTAAACTAGAACGAATGTTTTTATGTTGTAAGAAAGAAGTCGATTTGCACGTCTAAAAAAGTTCTATGAAAATTTCCCCTTGCTCTTTTGCGAAATCTTGCAATGTTTGCGAGAAAAATTCAAAAATTATATTTTTAGGAAAAAAAATTCTAGCGGCCTCAACAATTATTTTGCCCGCATAAAGCTGATAGAATGCCTTTCGTCTATCAGCAAAAACTTTTCAAAAATACTTAGAAGTATAAAAAAGGTGGGGATTTCCAGAAAATATTTTTTTCATCTTCTCAAAATCTGATGAAAAAAATTAAAACAGATTTTCTGGAAACCCGCACCTTTTTTATTCTTCCCAATATCTTTGAAAAGTTTCTGCTAATAGAAGGAAGGCATCCTATCAGCTTTATGCGGGCTTCTGAATGTTAATAAAAATTTAGTAAATTTACCATAAAATATACTGAATTTCGTTTTCAGCAACCTAATTTCGTAAATTTCAGTTACTTTAGTATCCTAAATGTGTCGGAATTTTCCGGAACATTTCCAGCAGGGTCCGACCAACTTGAAAAAATTCTCGGATATTCTTTAAACATTGTAAAATCAATTCGTGTAGTTTAAATGTGACGTTGGAATTATTTACACATAACAAAATCATAACAAATTTTTTTAATGAAAAAAAAAACAAAATTTTCTTTAAAAAATTGAAATTTTTCCAATTTTTGATATTTCTGGCTAAAAATTAGTGTTCGTATTTTCAAGATGTGATATAAGAATCAAAAAAACATTCCTCTAGTGTACCTTTCAAAAAAGGTATTTATTTTTCTGAGTTTAAAGTGATGTTTTTTTTACTTCATTTAAACATAAAGTTGAAAACAAATTGGAAAATTTAAGATATGGTTGCTTTATTAACACATAATTAATTTAAAATGACTGACATTAGTGTGTAATCGATAAATAAACATTGAAAGAGCATAAGTTAATAGTTTATTATACAATAATAACTTATTATTATAAATTTTATTGTTATAAACAATGGTAGGTGATTTTTGAATGGTTTTATATATTTATAAAGTGATTTTCGTTTCCAATCCCATTTAAAGTAATACACAAATATTAAAAAACGAAAATAAATATATTCCTTATTGGTATAAAAAAATCTGATAAACAAATACGCAGTTTAAACCATTTTTGAGAGTTTGAGGTACTTTTTTTAAAACATGCTTTGTTTGACTTGGCAGTAATGCTTCAGTAAACTATTATGTCACTTCATGACAATTTTGTGATTGTTATAAAGAAATCTTATAAACAAATTCGCAGTTTGAGCAATTTTTTAAAGTTCAAGTTTTTTAACGTAGTTTGTTAAGCTTTCTAGTGACACTATAGTATTATATATATTCTAGTAAACTATATTTCTATTTCATGCAAAATTTAATTGTCATTAACAAATTCTATAAACAAATGCAGCGTTTGAGCAATATTTTAGTTTTTGAGGTACCCTTTTTTTTAAACGTGTTTTGTTTAACTTCCCAGTTATAATTCAGTGAACTATATTGTCACTTCATAACCATGATTTTTATTAACCAGTTCTATAAACAAATGCACAGTTTGAACCATTTTTAAGAGTTGCAAGTACTTTTTTTTAACCCTTCCAAAAAGGTATTTATTTTGCAGATGGACGGAGGTGATTTTGATGGTAAAGAAACATTTATTTTTGGAAGAGACGTATGAACAAATTCACTTTTGACAATATATATATGAATCATTTATATTTTTATTGAGACTGACACTACTATGCACCAAGGTGCCTCAGGCCGGCCAATTTTTAAACTGCCTCAAAGATATTCCCGGCCAAAATCCATGTAAGGGTCTGAATGACCCATAGTGAGCTCCGAGGGTTAAGGGTTGGAACCCAAAAATCAAGAGTTGGTATTTTTAATGCGTCCAAAAATCAGAGACTCTATGCACATTGATAAATTTTAAAAACGTACATTTTTTGGCATAGTCATACCTGTGCGGTGAAAAGGGTGTACTTTCTAATGTTGAGGGTTGGAGTCCAAAAATCGGAGTTGATATTTTTGAAGAGCCAAAAAGTCAGACTGGTGACATTGAAAAATTATGAAAAAGATTTTTTTTTTGCAAAGTCGTATTGAGGTGGTACATAGGGGTTATTTTTTTAAGTCAAGGGTTGCATCCCTAAAATCGAAGCTGGTATTTTTGAGGAGTCCAAAAATCAGAGACTATATATTGACATTGAAAAACTCAGAAAAAGATTTTTATTTTCAAAGTCGTATTGACGTGGTAGAAACGGGTTGTTTTTCGGTGTTAATGGCTGGAGCCCAAAAATTGGAGTTGATATTTTTGAGCCCAAACATCAGCACTATGTTGGTATTTTTGAGGAGCCCAAATGATTTCCACAAATTTAGCGTGCTTCATTATTTGTAATTTTGAATTTTTGTTATAAGGGATGACTTCGAGATGTGAGGGTACTTTTTTGATGACTTCTTTTTGTGGATTCAGGAGCCCCAAAAAAGTCCAAAATTTGGTGGAATGAAATTTTTATTATTTTGTGATTTTAGACAGTGGAGATGCTAGGTTAATGTAAGCTAGCACCTCCACAAGAAAATTGATTTTTTGAAAGAAGTAAGCAAGCCCAAAATTTTAATTTGATTTTTTTTATTGAGAATTTTGTTTGAGTTAATGAAGAAATATTTCTCACATGCTAACAAAAGGACGCCGCCACATATGCATTTTAGTATTGGTTCATAATTTTTTGAATGAAGGCTCATTAGCTAACTATTAATTTACCAAAGTAGTAATAGGCGCTTATTCGTCGTTTTCGAGAAAATCGACTTTGAATTATTTACCACAGGCCATATAGAGATTGGCGAAAAATACTTCCAATCGGCCGCTAGCTCAGGCCGTAACGCTTCGGCATCATATCCGTAAGGTTACGTGTTCGATTCCCGCTGCTTGCACTTTTATTTATTAAAATGTTCATATATATATATATATATATATATATATTATCCTTCAATATTCTTAAAAAATTATGCAAATAATAATTCTTTAAATGTCTTTTTTTACGGGCAAGCTGACATAATAAAGTTTAAAAAGCCCGTTTTTCTGTGGAAAAAGGTATTACAGAAATTATTATTTGCATTATTTGCGGAAGCGCTACTGTCTGAACTGCCGGCCGATTAGAAGTGTTTTTCGCCAAACTCTATAAGGCCTGTGACGAATATTTCAAAGTCGATTTTCTCGAAACCGGCATAAAGACGCTTATTACTTCTTTGGGAAATTAATACTCAGCTAATGAGCCATCATTCAACAAATTATGAGCCGAAACTAAAATTCACAATTGGCGGTCTCTCCTTATGGGACTATAAAAACATCACTTTAATTTACAGAACAAATTAAATGCTGTCGAAACATGTATTCGAAACTTTAGAGTTATTAAAGGGAGATTCAGGGCTTTAACAACAGTTTTTGCATTTTTTAATATTGGTCACTGGGATCGGTGTTAGGAATTAATTTTCAAATACATAAACTGATCTATTAAATGCATACTCTACTTTTTTTTAGTTTTTGGAGTGAATTTGCGGAAATTTGTTCGTGAGCATTTTGAATCCCAAACATGATGTATCCATTTTCCCGCTAAAATTGTCATTTTATATCAGGGCTAACTTTCAATTATTAGGGGTTGTTTTCATAAAACGGGTACTTTTTCTGGTACTAAATATGCAATTTCAGTTTAGATGTAGTTTTTGAGTGATGGGGGTTAGTTTCATAGCGCATGCATAATTTGTATAAAGATCAGTTTTTTAATGATGTTGGTAGATTTTGGAAAAATGGTTTTTTGGTGGTTTTAGAAAGCAGTAAATGATCCCTTCAATATGGTATGGTCAGATATACGTTTGCAAAAATTACATTGAGGATAGTTTTTTTTGTGTTGCGGATGGATTTTGAAAAAATTGTTTTTGTGAGTTTATAAAGCCCTAAATGAGTCTTTGAATATGGTATGGTCAGATTTATGACGTTTGCATAATGTGTATTAAGGGTAGCGTTTGAGTGTGAGGGGTTTATTTTGGAAGATTTGTTTTTGTAGTTATGGAGACCCTAAGCAGGGTTGCGTACGTAATATACCATAGGTAATTTACGTAGTTTTTTACATCTAAATTACCTAGGTAATTTACGTCCCTAGATTTTTATATGTAATTTACGCTTTCAAGATGGCGACTGCGCTTATATAGAAAATAAACATAACCTCATTCTTCAATACGCCGAAGACACTGACTGACTTGCTTGATAGCTTAATTTATTAAAAAACGATTAGAGGTCGTAGACCCAGAAATTCCTTTTGGGAGGAGTTAAATTTTATTTTTAAGAGGGAAAATGGCAAAATTTTGCATTTTTCCGCGGGTGCAATCTTTTGATTTACTCATTTTTTTAATTTTATACAAAATAATGTACTTAATCTCACACGTAATGCATTCCGGAATAAGTAAGGTTATATGATGCTCTTTTCCCTCACCTGAATTATATTTCAGAAATTTACAGTTGCGATTTGAGAGAAGAAAAGGGAGGGAAAAAATAGTGTTCTATTCATTTGGCCAAGAAATGCGTTTACGGTTTTCCTATAGAGCCCAAAACGAAACCTCCAAGAGCCATAATAAGTCAGGATTATGAGTGAGTTTGGGGTGGTGCAGTGGGAAAAAAACACCTTTTGGACAAAAATCGACCGGGAGTCCAATCCTTACCGGATTTTAATGTTTTTTTTTTAGAAATGACCGTAAATCTTCCAGGTATAACGAATGACTGCGAATATTTCACTCTGACTGATCAAAAATTTGTTATTTGACAACTAATTTTAATCTTTTTATGTCTAACTTTTCGGTGATACCATTTC
The DNA here is from genome assembly GCA_011634705.1 of Andricus grossulariae. Taxonomy (NCBI): domain Eukaryota; kingdom Metazoa; phylum Arthropoda; class Insecta; order Hymenoptera; family Cynipidae; genus Andricus; species Andricus grossulariae. The sequence continues at coordinate 7,053 of JAABKJ010004124.1, forward strand.
TTTGAACATTCTCAAATTTATTAAGACAGGTCATAAATCAATGTAATGACTAGCTAAAAATAATGTCCAATAAGTCATTTTTTCGTGATTCGCAACGATTAGCTATTTTCAATCCATACATTTTATATGAAATATGACAGATAATAATGTGCACTTACACTTAGTTTAGAATAGCTGCTGCTTACCTACTATTTAAACAATTATTATAAGCAAATGCACACTTTAACTGCTTTCTCATAAATAGGCTTCATTTTTTTTTGCGGAATCAACTGAAAATGTTTTACCAAAGACTCCTTGCTGTCATATTTTTTCATAATCACAAAAACTGTTAATTATATTAATAATTTTTATGACCAAATGCACATTTCGACCATTTTTTCATTGAAAGGCCTAATTTTTTTGCGGAATGAACTAAAAGTGTCTTTCCAGGGACTGCTTGCTATCATATTTTTCATAATGACCAAAATTGTTAATTACATAAACAATATTTATAAACAAGTGCATATTTTCACCATTATATCATAAATAGGCTTCACTTTTGCGGAATCAACTTGAAATGTTTTGCAAAAGACTCCTTGCTGCAATATTTTTCATAAGGACAATAATTGTTAATTATATAAACAATTTTTATAAACAAATGCACATTTTCACCATTTTTTCATGAATAGGCTTCATTTTTTGCGGAATCAAATTAAAATATCTTATCAAAGACTTCTTGATGTCATATTTTTGATCGTGACAAAAACTGTTGACTATACAAACAATTTTCATAAATAAGTGCACATTTTCAATATTTTGTTATGAATGGACTTCGTTTTTGAAATAATTAATAGCTTCTATCAATTTGAAATAGATGTCAGGAAGGAGTCTTTGATAAGACATTTCGAATTGATTCCGCAAAAAAATGAAGCCTATTCATCGAAAAATGGTTAAAATAAGCATTTGTCTATAAAAATTGTTTATATAACTAACAGTTTTTGTAATTAAGAAAAACATAACAGCAAGAAGTCTTTAGCGAAGCAGTTCGAGTTGATTCCCCAAAAAATGAAGCTTATTTATGAAAAATTGGTGAAAATGTGAAATTGTTTATGAAAATTGTTTATATAATTAAATCTTATTACCATTATGAAAAATGTGGCAACAAGTAGTCTTTGTCAAAACATTTCAAGCTGATTGCGCAGAAAAAAAATTAAGTCGATTCATGAAAAAATGGTGAAAATTTACATTTGTTTTTAAATATCGTCTATATACATAATAAATATTATCATTATAATAAATATGACAGCAAGGAGTATTTAAAAAAAATTTGGATTCGACACCCCCCCTCCCTAAATGAAGCCTATTCATGAACAAGTTGATTCCGAAAAAAAAGTTAATTCTATTCATGAAAAAATGGTGACAATTTGAATTTGTTTATAAAAATTGTTTATATAATTAATAATTATCATCATTATGAACAATGTGGCTCTAAGGAGTTTTTGGTAAAACATTTGAAGTTGATTCCGCAAAAAAAAAAAGAAAAAATATGGCAGCAAGGAGTCTTCGGCAAAACATTTCGATTTGATTCCCCGAAAAAAAATCAAGCCTATTTATGAAAAAAAGTGAAAATGTGTATTTGTTTATAAAAATTGTTTATATGATTCAAATTGTTTGTCATCAGGCAAAACATGATAAGAAGGATTCCTTGGAAAGACATTTCTAGTTCATTCCGCAAAAATTAGGCCTGTCAATGAAAAAATAGTCAAAATGTGCATTTGTTTATACAAATTATTTATATAATAAACAGTTTTCGCAATTAAAAAAAATATGACTACAAGAAGTCTCTTGAAAATATTTCAAGTTGATTCCGCGAAAAATGAATCCTATTTATGCAAAAATGGTTAAAGTGTTACAAACAATTATTTTTCTTTCTCTAACCTATTGTAAATTATTTAAAAAAAAACAAAGCTAATCAAATTTTGAAAAGCCTTGCGAAAAATTTTTGAAAGATTTTTAATAATGTCAAAAAAATTTAGAAAAATTTAAGGCAATTTTTTTAATTTGAAAATTTTTTCAAATTTTTGGAATAATTCCTGTCAATCTAGAAGATTTCTCTCTTTTGGTAAAAAATTTCATCTTTTTTGGTCATAAATACAACTCTTTGGTTAAAAATTAATCTGGTTTGGTCGAGGATTCAGCTATTTTGTTGAAAATTCACTTTTGTGCTTGAAGATTTATAATTTTAGCTAAAAATTCACCTCTTTGGTTGAAAATCTATTTTACTGAAAATTCCTGTATTTTTTTCAAATTTCGGTTTTTTTAGTAGAAAATTAATCTTTTTTGGTTGAAAATTCAACTGTTTGGTTAAAAATGACCTGTTTAAAAATTTTGATTCGATATCTGAAATTTTGAAAAATCTTTTTGAACTTTCTCACGAATCTTAGGGAAGTTCTATTCATACAACTTTCAAAACAAACTGATAATACTTATTTCCTCGTTCTCAGATTTAAAACTTTAATTTTGTATTAAAAATGATTTTGTTCGTCAAATCGAAAAACTGAAAAACATTTAAAATAAAAACATTTTTTTCTAGGCCTCTTTTCTAATGGCAAACAATATTGGACGTCTTCACGAACCACCAAATTCAACAGATGTGAAATACGAAAACAATGCAGATGTTGCTCATGTTGGAAAACATATTGAAGTTCAGTGTTTTCCTTTAGCAACTTATATTTTCGCACTTAATCGAACCATCGATTATTTCAGCTTGGATATAGAAGGCAACGAAATCGATGTGTTAGAAACAATTCCCTTCGACTCTGTCGATATTAAGGTAATTAAATAGGAAACTCGTTTTAAAAAATGGTTTTTAGAAATATGCACCACATGTAGAGAAAATGGTTTTTCGGGCATCCTGTTTGAAAAGGGAAAAGTGGGTTATCGATTTTCTTTCCATTTAGGGTTTCGCAGCCCCGAACAGAAATGAGGGAAATGAGGGGCGCTGGAGTGAGTGCAAATGAGGAGAGGGGTTGGTAGGGGAAGGAGGGAAAATTAGGAGAGGGGGAGCAGGGGAAATAATGGAAAATGTGGGGAGGAATATAGGGGATATTAATGGTATTGGGGGAAGTAAGGGGAAATTAGGTAAAGGTAGTAGGGGGAAAAAGTGGAAGTTAGGCGAGTGGAAGCAGGGGAGTTAGGGGAAATTAAGTGAGGGGGTTGGGGGGAAAGTGGGAGAAAATGAAGAAAGGGGAAGTAGGGGAAGTGAGGGTCCATTATGGGAGGGTAAGTGGAGAAAATAATGAAGGAGTAGGGGAAATGCGGAAAAATTAGGTGAGGGGAAGTTAGGAGAAATAAAGGGAGAAATAAGGGGGAGTAATGAAAGTATGAAAAAATTGGTGAGGGGAAATTAGGAGAGAGGAAGTAGTGGATCTGAAGAGAAATAGGAAGAGCAGGAGTAGGGAGAACGAAGGAATATGATGGAAGGAGAAGTGAGGGAAAATAAGGGGAAAATTAGGGGTGACAAAATAGAGGAAATGAAGGGAGAATTGAGGGGGGAATCATCGGAAATTAGGGGAAATTAGGCGAGGGGAAGTGATGGAAAATGAGCGAAGTGGAAGTAGGGGAAATGAGTGGATATTAGGGTCGGGGAAGTAAGGGAAGCGATGAGAAATAAGAAGAGGGGAAGTGAGGGGAAATAAGGGAAGTGAAAATCTGTGATTTAAGCAAAATGGGGGAAAGTTGGGGAAATGATCAGAAATGTGGGAGAATAAGGGGGGGGAGGTTACTTAGCAAGAAAGTAGGAGCAGAGATTTTTTAGCTGTGGAAGCAAAGGGAGGGGAAGTAGGGGTAGTGATGGTAAATGTGGGTTTAGAAATAGGGATTATGAAGGTTAGTGGGGGAAGTAAGGGGAAATTATGTGAGGGGGTGGTGGAGAAAGTGAGAGAAAATGAATGGAGGGGAAGTAGGGGAAGTGTGGGTCAATTATGGGAGGGTAAGTAGGGGAAATAATGCGTAAGTGGAGGAAATGCGGAAAAATTAGGTGAGGGGAAGTGAGGACAAATAAAGGGAGAAATAAGGGGATGAAAAGTAGCGGAAATAAGGGGGAGAAATGGAAGTAAGGAAAAATTGGGGGACTGGAAGTAGGGAATGTGTAGGGAAATTGGGTGAGTGATAGTAGGGTACGCAAAGGGAAATTATTAGAGGTGAAATAAGGGAAGTGAGGGGAAATTTGGTGAGAGGAAGTTGTGGATCTGATGGGAAATAAGAAGAGGAAAAGTAGCCAGAATGAAGTTATATGATAGAGGGAGAAGTAAGGGAGAATAAGGCAACAATTAGGGGTGAAGAAAGAGAGGAAATGAAGGGAGAATTGAGGGGGAATCATCGGAAGTTAGGGGAAATTAGGAGAGGGGAAGTGATGGAAAATGAGTGGAGTGGAACTAGGGAAATGAGCGGATATTAGGGTTGAGGAAGTAAGGGAAGCGATGAGAAACAAGAAGAGGGGAAGTGAGAGGAAATGAGGGAGGTAAAAATCTGTGATGTAAGCGAAATGGGGGAAAGTTGAGGAAATAATTAGAAATTTGGGAGAATAGGGGAGCGGGGTACTTGACAAGGAAGTAGGAGAAGGGATGTTTTAGCTGGGGAAGCAAAGGGAGGGGAAGTAGGGGAAGTGATGGTAAATGTGGGATAGGAAATAGGGATCATGAGAGATAGTGGGGGAAGTGAGGGATAATTATGTGAGGGGGTGGTGGGGAAAGTGAGAGAAAATTAAGGTAGGGGAATTAGGGGAAGTGAGGGTCAAGTATGGGAGGGTTAGTAAAGGAAATAATGCTGGAGTAAGGGAAATGCGGAAAAATTAGATGAGGGGAAGTGAGGACAAATGAGGGAGAAATAAGGGAAGGAAAAGTAGCAGAGATAAGGGGGAGTAATGGAAGTGATGAAAAATTGGGGGACTGGAAGTAGGGAATGTGAGGGGAAATTAGGCGAGGGATAGTAGCGTCCGCGAAGGGAAATTGTTAGAGGTGAAATAAGGGAATTGAGGGGAAACTAGGTGAGAGGAAGTAGTGGATCTGATGGGAAATAAGAAGAGGAGAAGTAGGGAGAATGAGGGAATATGATGGAAGGAGAAGTGAGGGAAAATAAGAAGAAAATAAGGGATGAGGAAGTAGAGGAAATGAAGGGCGAATTTAGGGGGGGATTATCGTAAGTAAGGGGAAATTAGGAGAGGGGAAGTAATGGAAAATAAGCGTAGTAGAAGTAGGGGAAATGATGGGAAATGACAGAAGGGAAAATCGGTGAAGTTAGCGAAATGGGGGAATGTAGGGGAAATAATTAGAAACATGGGAGAATATGGGGGGGGGGCTTGGCAAGGTAAGTAAGAGACGGCACGTTTTGGCTAGGGAAGCAAAGAGAGGGGGAGTAGGGGAAGTGGTGGAAAATATAGGGAGGGAAATAGGGGTTTTAAGTTGTGGTGAGCGAAGCAAGGGTAAATCAGGTGAGTGGGTGGTAAGGAAAGTGGGGGTAAATGATGGGAGGGAAAGTGAGGGTCAATTATGGGAGGGTGAGTGAGGGAAATAATTTGGGAGTAGGGGAAATTCTGGAAAATTAGGTGTGGGAACGTAAAGGAAAGTAAGGAGACAAATATGGGTATAAAAAGTAGCGGAAGTAAGGGGGAGTAATGGAAGTAAGGAAAAATTTGGGGACTGGAAGTAGGGAATGTGTAGGGAAATTAGGTGAGGGATAGTAGGGTACGCGATGGAAAATTATTAGAGGTGAAATAAGAGAAGCGAGGGGAAATTAGGGGAAAGGAAGTAGTTGATCTGATGAGAAATAAGAAGAGGAGAAGTAGGGATAATGAGGGAATATGATGGAAGGAGAAGTGAGGGGAAATAAGGGGTTAGGAAATAGAGGAAATGAAGGGAGAATTAAGGGGAAAATTATCGTAAGTCAGGGGAAATTAGGAGAGGGGTAGTGAAGGAATATGAGCGGAGTGGAAGTAGGGGAAATTAGCGGATATTAGGGTAGTGGAAGTAAGTGAAGCGATGAGAAATAACAAGAGGGGAAATGAGGGAAGGGGAAATCTGTGATGTAAGCGAAATGGGGGAAAGTAGGAGAAATAATTAGAAATGTGTGAGAATAGGGGGGCGGACTTGACAAGGAAGTACGAGAAGGGATGTGTAAGCTGCGGAAGCAAAGGGAGGGGAAGTAGGGGAAGTGATGGAAAATGTGGGGAGGGAAATAGGGGTTTTGAGGGGTAGTGAGGTCAGTAAGGGGAAATTATGTGAGGGGGTGGTAGGGAAAGCGAGGGGAAATTATGGAGCGGGAAGTAGGGAAAGTGAGGGTCGATTACGGGAGGCTAAGTAGGGGAAATAATGTGGGAGCAGAGTAAATGCGGAAGAATTGGATGAGAAGTAGTGAAGAAGTAAGACAAAATTGGGGGACTAGAAATAGGGAATATGAGGGGAAATTAGGTGAGGGATAGTAGAGTACGCGAAGGGAAATTATTAAAGATGAAATAAGGAAAGTGAGGGGAAATTAGGAATATGAATATGATGGAAGGTGAAGTGAGGGAAAATAAGGGGAAAATGAGGAGTGGGGAAGTAGAGGAAGTGAAGGGAGAATTGAGAAGGGAAGTATCGTGAGTCAGGGGAAATTAGGAGAGGGGAAGTAATGGAAAATGAGAGGAGTGGAAGTAGCGGGAGTGAGGGGAAATGAGGAAGGGGAAATCGGTGAGGGGGTGGTAGGGGAAGTGACGGGAAATGAAGGGAGGGGGATTAGGGGAATTGTGTGTAAATTGTGGGAGAGTTAGTAGAGGAAATAATACGAGGGTAAAGGAAATGCGCAAAAATTACGTGATGTGAAGTGAGAGAAAGAAGGGAAGAAATAAGGGCAGTGAAAGTAGCGGAAATAAGGGGGAGTAATGAAAGTATGGAAAAATTAGGTTACTGGAAGTAGGGAAAGTGAGGAAAAATTAGGTTAGGGGTAGTAAGATACGTGAAGGGAAATTATTAGAGGTGAAATAAGGGAAGTGAGGGGAAACTATGAGAGAGGAAGTAGTGAATGTAGTGGGAAATAAGAGCAGAAGTTGGGAGAAACGGGGAATATGATGGAAGGAGAATTGTGGAAAAGTAAGGGTAAATGAGGGGGGGGGGGAGTTAAAGCACTGAAGGAAGAATTGACGGGGGAAGTAGCGTAAGTTAGGGTAAATTAGAAGAGGGGAAGTAGGAAAAGTGATGTGAAATGAGAGGAGAGGGAGTAAAGGAAATGAGGGAAAATAAGGGATGGTAAGGGGAAATGAACGGAAGGAAAATGAGAGGAAATTAGGAGAGGGGAAGTGGGGGAAATGATCGGAAATTAGGGGAGAGGAAGTTAAGGAATTGAGGGAAATTAGGGGATGATAAGGTCAAATGAACGGAAGGAAAGTAAGGGAAAATGAGGGGGGAGTAGAAGTGAGAGGAAATGAGAAAAGGGAAAATAGTAGAAGTGAAAGGAAATGCGGAAAGGAAAATTATAAGAAATGAGGGTAAATTGGAGGAGGGGTATTAGGGGTAGTGAGCGGAAATGACGGAAGTGGAAGTAGGGTAATGATGGGAAATTAGGGTAGGGAAAGAAAGGAAAGTGACGAGAAATAAGAAAAGGGAAAGTAGGAGAATTTAAGGGTAATGAGGGAAGGGAAATTGGGTGAAGTAAGAAGAATGAGGGGGAGTAGGGGAAATAATTAGAAATTCGGGAGGGTTGGGGAGGGGAAATGGGCTTGTCAAGGGAAGTAGGGGAAGGCATGTTTCAGCTGGGGAAGAAAAACGAGGGGAAGTCGAGGATGAAGCAGTTGGGGAAGGGTTGGCGAAGGGGAAAGGGAGGGAAATTATGGGAGAGGGATTTGAACGACTTAATTACGTCTTAATAGGCTACAAAACTCTTTTTTGTGAGTGCGCGGTGCAAAATTGTTAATATTTTAGAAAATATTGTTAATGGAAATTTCGAGTATATTTAAACAATTTTTTTATCTCTGCTATTATTGATCGGACGAGAAAAATACATTTGTACAAATTTACGCAGAAAGTGTTGAAAGTAATGAAAAAATGATAAAATTCTTCAATAATTAATTTTTATATTGTTCAATCAATAAACAATTTGTAATTGTTGTTTATCGGCGCTAGGAACACCACGAAATCAAAAATGAAATCAATTGTGTAAAATCAGTGTAAATTGTTTATGAATTTATAATTTCGTGGTATTCCTATCATCGAAAAACAACAATTAAAAATTGTTTTTCAAATAAACAATATAAAAATCAATATTCCGATAAATTTTCTTCAATTTCAACACTTTCTGTGTACATTTGCATAGAAGTATTTTTCTTGTTTGATCAATAAAAGCAAAGATAAAAATTGGTAACTATAGTTCAATTTTCAATTAACAATATCTGCCAAAAATATTGAACATTTTATTAAACCTTAAGTCAAAATTTCTAATTATAATCTTTGTATAGTTAGATGACGTGTTTGCTTTTTTTCCGAAAGATATCGTTTTTAATTGACGCAAGAATCATAATTGTAAACAAGATTTTCTAATTGGCATTAGTGTCGATAATATATTTTTTTGTTCCGGAATTAATTAAAAAAATATCTATTTTTTTAAATTTAATATAAATTTTGTTTTTATTTTTTCTAAAACTCAAAAAATGTTTACCCTGATGTCAATCAAAAAACCTTTTTCACGATAGTTTTTTTTTAAATCATCAATGTGAAGCTTTTAATGTTTATAATTATTTTGATGAAAAAATTAGTTTATTATTAAAATGTGATCCTTCTCAAAATCTTTATGTTAGATTTGGCTAGATGCCCTTATTTTGCACTTATTTCAATTGGTTTTAATGGTTTTAATTTTTTGAAACCGTTTATTTCCTTACCTGAATCATTAAGGGATGTTAAAACAACCCTTAAAATAAATTCAATAACTCATTTTGAAATAATGTCACACCTTAATAGTTTAATTCAAAAATCTCCCATGGTTTTCGGTTTTTGGGAATGTCGATTTTCTTTATGGAATTTTTAAGGGATGATAAAACCACCTCTTAAATGAATTTAAACACTTTTGCCAACCGGAGATGTTTCTCACATTTATTGTGAAGTGATTTTCAACCCCATTTAGGCGAATCTAACAAAAATTCTTGCAATTTTTTCAGTAAAAACTGTTTATTTTTTGATAATTTTCTTTGGAACTATTGATCTGAAGGTTCGAAACTATAAAAGAAATTTATGAGTAGAAATTTTGACTAAAAGCCTTTTGCGGTACATTTTCGGGGTCCTTTAGTTTTTATTTTCAAATAAAATACCGTCATTTTATATTTTTTAAATTTACCTGTTTTTAATTTAATATTTTTAAATAATTTATTATTTGCAGACTCTCTCAGTTGAATATATTCATAACGAAAGAAGTAAGGACTATATGATTGATCTGATGAGGAAGAATGGATATTACGTTCACAGTTATGTTGAACATGAAGATAATCTAGCAAATGATATTATTTTCATAAAAAAAGGATTTATGCAACTGAAAAAAAATTAACTTAGATTTACATTATTAGTCTTGATCTAGAACTTATTTATTTATTCTCAATTTCTCGAAACTGATTCTACTTCAATTTGAAAAAAATTTAGTGCCCTTAGACTAATTGCCAGTAAAAATTAATTTAAATTCTGGAGAATCGAACTAGTTTTTTCAATATGAAGATTCCAATTTTTTTAATCTTATTCTAAATAGTTAGTACAATAATAATTGTTCATCATGTCAAAATGGAATTTTCACTTTTCAAGCATTCCTAAGTGATCGTACATAAACTACTGTCCCATATTTGTGAAAATGTGAATTTGTTACGAACAATTATTTATATAATTAACAGTTTTTGTAATTATAAGAAAAATGACAGAAGTGAAACTTTAGCAAAACATTTCAAGTTGATTCTGCATAAAAAAATTGAGTCTATGAATTTTGTAAAGAAAATATGTTTAAAGAATATATGTATTTTTCTGTTTTTGAAAAATTTCTCCTTTTTCTCGACTTTTCGTTTAAATGTCTGCTTCGATGAAAAATTATGCTAATTGATTGAAAATTTAATTATTTTGATGAAAATGTAACTATTTTGTTAAAACCTTATTATTTTTTTTTTTTTGAAAATTAACTTTTCTTCAACTAAAAATTTAACAACACTTGTAGTTGAAAATGTTCTCTTTTTTATATGAAAATTCAACTATTTGGTTTAAATGTATCTTTTTAAGTTGAAAATTCATGTATTTTGTTAAAAATTTGCGTTTCTTAATAGAAAATTAATTTTCTTAGTTAAAAATTCATCATATCTTCGTTTATTATACTATATTTTCATATCGTCGTTTTTTTGTAAAAATTCATAATGTCGGTTAAAAAATTCAATCGTTTTTTGGAAAATTTACCTATTTTGTTAAAAATTCATCTTTTCGAAGAAAAAATGATCTTCTTTTATGAAAATTCATCTTTTTGACTGTGGATTGAACTATTTTGATAAAAATGCGCCTTTTTTGGTTCAATTAAACGGGTAGAAAATTCTTTTTTTCTTCTGATAAAAATTACTTTTTTAAACTGAAAATTTAACTATTCCATTTATGGTTCCAAGCTGATATTTTTTAGTTGAAACTTCCATTATTTTGGTAGAAAATTTGACTATTTTGTTGAAAATGAAACTATTTATTTGACAAATTAACTACTTGGTAAAAAATTAACTTTTTTATTGAAAATCCATAGTATTAGGTGAAAAATAAAAAATTGGTGTGTGTAAAATTCATGTATTTTGTTGAAAATTCGTCTTTTTGTGCAGAAAATTAATTTCCGTTTTTGAAAATTCATCTTATTGGCTGTGGATTCAACTATTTTGTTGAAAATTCGTCTTTTTGGTTCAATTGAACTGGTAAATTTTTTTTTTTCAACTGAAAATAGAACTATTCCATTTTTGAATTTAATCTTATTTATTTTTTGTTAAATTCAACTATCTGGTTGAAAATCCAACTATTTTGGTAGAAAATTCAATTATTTGCTGTTGGATGGGAAATGCAACTGTTTTGTAGAAAAATCTTGTATTTTATTGAAAATTCGTCTTTTTGGGTAGGAAATTAATTTTATTTTTTGAAAATTCATTTTATTGCCTATGGATTCAACTATTTTGTTAAAAATTCCTCTTTTTGGTTAAATTTAACTGGTAGGAAATTCTTTTTTTTTGTTTGAAAATTCATTTTTTCAAACTGAAAATAGAACTATTCCATTTTTTATTGAAACTGTAATAATTTAATTTTTTTTAAATTCAACTATTTGTTTGAAAGTTCAACTATTTTGGTAGAAAATTCAACTATTCGCTTTTGGATGGAGAATGCAACTATTTTGTAGAAAAATCATGCATTTTATTGAAAATTCGTATTTTTGGGCAGAAAAATAATCTTCTTTTTTGAAAATTGATCTGATTGGTTCAACAATGGCTTCAAACATGTAACTTTTCCATTGACGCTTAAAATTTTAAAAAAATTTCTCTCAAAATTCAACTATTTGGTTAAAAATTCAACTATTTGGTTAACAACTAAACTATTTAGTAAAAAAATTTAACTAATTGGTAAAAACTTAACTGTTTTGGTGAAATACCATAAAGTTGGATGTAAAATTAAACTTTTTTGTATAAAGCTCATGTATTTTGTTGAAAATTCGTCTTTTTGTGCAGAAAATTAATTTCCGTTTTTGAAAATTCATCTTCTTTATTGGAAATTTATCTTATTGGCTGTGGATTCAACTTTTTGCATAAAAATTCGTGTTTTTGGTTCAATTTAACTTTTAGAAAATTCATTTTGTTGTTGTTAAAAATTCATTTTTTTAACTGAAAATTGAACTATTTCATTTTTGGTTGAAACCTTATTTATTTTTTTTAATTCAAGTATTTGGTTCAAAGTTCAACTATTTTAGTAAAAAATTTAGCTATTTGCTGTTGGATGGGGAATGCAAATGTTTTGTAGAAAGATCATGTATTTTATTGAAAATTCTTCTTTTAGGGTAGAAAATTAATCTTCTTTTTTGAAAATTGATCTTTTTGGCTATGGATTCAAAAATTTTGTTACGAAATCGTCTTTTTTGGTTTAATTAAACTGTTGGAAAATTCCTTTTTTTTTTTGCCGAAAATTAACTTCTTCAACCATGTAACTCTTCCACTTATGGTTGAACAATTATATTTTTTTTTTCAAAATTCAACAATTAATTTTCTTGTTTAAAAATTCATCTTCTTTTTCGGAAATTTATCATATTGGCTGTGGATACAACAATTTTGTTGGAAATAAGTGTTTTTGTTCAATTTTACTGGTGCAAAATTTATTTTTGTTGTTGTTGAAAATTCATTTTTTTAACTGAAAATTGAAATATTCCATTTTTCGTTAAAACCTTATTTTTTTCGGAACATTCAACTATGTGGTTGAAAGTTCAACTATTTTGGTAGAAAATGCAACTATTTATCTGAAAAATTAACTATTTATTTGAAAAATTAACTACTTGGTAGAAAACTAACTTTTTTGTTGAAAATCCATAGTATGAGGTGAAAAATTAAACTTTTCTGTGTGCAAAATTTTTGTATTTTGTTGAAAATTCGTCTTTTCAAGTAGAAAATTCGTCTTCTTTTTTGAAAATTTATCTTATTGGCGGTGGATTTAACTATTTTGTAAAAAATTCGTGTTTTTTGTTCAATTTAACTGGTAGAAAATTCACTTTTCTTGTTGTAGAAAACTCATTTTTTTAACTGAAAATTGAACTATTTCATTTTTGGTTGAAATCTTATTTATTTATTTTTTGTTGAAAATTCAACCATTTAGTTGAAAGTTCAACTATTTTGGTAGAAAATTCAACTATTTGCAGTTGGGTGGAAAATACAACTATTTAATAGATAAATCATGTATTTTATTGAAAATTCGTATTTTTGGGTAGAAAATTAATCTTCTTGTTAAAAAATTATCTTTTTGGCTCTGGATTTAACTATTTTGTCATCATTTGGTCTTTTTTGGTCCAATTAAACAGATAGACAATTTGAAAATTAATTTTTTAAACCGAAAATGTAACTCTTAAAAAATGTAAATGTAAAACTCAAAAAATTATTATTTTTTTTCAAAATCAAACTATTTTGTTAAAAATTCATCTTTTTGGGTACAAAATTAATTTTCTTTTTTGAAAATTGATCCTATTGGCTGCGTATTTAACTATTTTGTTAAAAATTCGTCTTTTTGGTTCAATTTAACTGTTTGAAAACTCTTTTTTTTTTGTAGAAAATTCTTTTTTTTTTAACTGAAAATAGAACAAAAATTTCTTTTTTTTTTTTTAATTCAACTATTTGATTGAGAGTTCAACTATTTTGATGGAAAATTCAACTATTTGCTCTTGGGTGGAAATTTTTTTGTACAAAATTCATGTATTTGATAGAAAATTCGTAATTTTGGGTAGACAATTAATCTTTTTTGAAAATTGATTTTTTCGGCTCCGGATTCAACTATTTTGTCATAAATTCGTATTTTTTTGTTCAATTAAACTGGTAGAAAATTATTTTTTTTTTGGGTTGAAAATTCTTTTTTTTTTATAACTGAAAATAGAACTATTCCATTTTTCATTGCAACCTTATTTATTTACTTTTTTGTTAAATTCAACTATTTGGTTGAAAATTCAACTATTTTGGTAGAAAATTCAACTATTTGCTGTTGGGTGGAAAATACAACTATTTAGTAGAAAAATCCTGTATTTTATTGAAAATTCGTATTTTTGGGTAGATAATTAATCTTTTTTTTTGACAATTGATCTTTTTGGCTATGGATTCAACAATTTTATTACAAATTCGTCTTTTTTGGTTCAATTAAGCTGGTAGTAAAATTCCTTTTTTTTGTTGAAAATTAATTTTTTAAACTGTAAATGTAAATGTAAATTCGTCTTTTTCGTTCAACTTAACTGGTTGAAAATTCTTTTTTTTGTAACTGAAAATAGAACAAACATTTTTGATTGAAACTTTATTTATTTTGTTGTTGTTTGAAAATTCAACTATTTCGTTTAGAGTTCAACTATTTTGATAGAAAATTCAACTATTTGCTCTTGGGTGGAAATTTTTTTGTACAAAATTCATGTATTTTATAGAAAATTCGTATTTTTGGATAGAAAATTAATCATTTTTGAAAATTTATTTTTTCGGCTCTGGATTCAACTATTTTGTCAAAAATTTGCCTTCATTAGTTGAATCAAACTGGTAGAAAATTGCTTTTTTTCTGTTGAAAATTAATTTTTTAAACTGAAAATGTAACTCTTGAAAAATGTAAATGTAAAACTCGAAAAATTATAATTTTTTTCAAAATTCGACTGTTTTGGCAGAAAATTCATTTATTTGATTGAAAATTAAACTGTTTATTTAAAAAATTACCTATTTGGTATTAAATTACTTTTTTTGTTGAAAATTCACTTTTTTGAAAATTCGTCTTTTTCAGCAGAGAATTAATCTTATTATTTTTAAATCATCATTGTAGTTGAAAATTCAACTATTTTGTTAAAAATTCATGTTTTGTCGATTTTTCGACCAAAAGACTGGTTTCTTCGTTCCACGTCACATATGTTACTTCATATGGTCCATATTAAGCTATCATCCTCATGTCTTCATTTGTAGTGAGAAAAATAATTTGTAGCCAATCATGAATTAATTTTCTTAAAAAAAAAATTCAAATATAAAATACAATTTTAATAAGTGTGCCGTATGCGAAAAGAATTATTTATATATTTTATAAAAATTTTGTAGCAATAAAAGACAATTTTCGAACATTAGATCGAAATTATTTTTTCATATATATAAACAGTTTATTGTTTATTCTTATTTCACAGAATATTTACATATGCTTTGCGTGTTCCTTTCGCCATGTAGTAAAATACAGTCTTTTTACATCTGATGCATGTCTGAAGAGCTTATTTTCAAAAATCTTGGAAGTCAGTTGAAAAAATTCAAGAAAAAAAGTAGATTTCTAATGATCTTTTTAAATCTGAAACAAAGCATAAATTATTATTGAAATATTTTTTAATCTTCCAAAAGATAGAGTGAGGATTCTTCAAAAGTAAGCTTTTCGATGTCGCCTGTAACACGCTAAATTGTCTTATATGTACACAATAAATTAACATTTTGGGTAATAATTAGGAACTCAAGGTACGTGCATTTTTCTGCCACGAGATTATGGTTTACAATAATTTTTTTTTTAAATAATGCATCTTGTCTTTTTATCACCTTTAGGATCCTCAACATTACTTTTCATTTTCACATTCATCATTCCTTACGAGTATTGGTTTTTATAATTTAAAAACACATTTTTTTAAATAAATGAACTTATACTTGACATTAGAATAAAATTGATGAAATAAATTATTGACTTTGTAAATTAATTTAAACATAAATATTAAAAAAAAATCAATATTCATTCAAAAGAAGTAATGTTTAAATAGGTATCACAAATTGACCAGAATTTAGAACGAAATTCGATACTCGTCAAAATTGGAATGATACACTTAATCTTTGAAACATTTTTTATTGCTTCATTCTGAGCAATAAATTAATTCTGAAAGCATTTATTCTATATTTTATCATCAAGCATTAGCTAACAAACATAAAGTAAACTCCTTAATTATAAACAGTGATATTCAACATTCTTTTATACATATTGACCTATATTAACTGAGGAGGAAGCGAACAAAATCTAAATCTGAACTCGGGAGACGGTTTTCTGCAGTTTTCCGCTCCCCTGGCCAAACTTCCAGGTAAATGCGAGTACTTCTAACAAAGTTGGATGCAGCCGCCTTAGTAAAAGAAAAACTTTCAGATTATTTTGTCAAAAGTGAATCGAAAGATTTTCATTCTGTTAATCACTTCTAGACAATATTATATTAAAAAGAGTTTTTTGCATTTTATTTATTGAACAGCCTAAAATATTATAACAAATTTCATTTTTATCAATGGATTTCAAGCAAGGACGGATCCAGAAAATTTCTCGGAGGGGGGGTGGGGTGAATGTATGTGCAAGGGGTAGGGCTCGCCCAACGTTTTGAAAGTACTTTTCAGATTAAATAACGATACTACAACTTTTGTTAAAAATTGATATTTTTAGTTTAAAATTCAACTCCTTGGTTGAAAGCTGAACTAATTTATTGAAAAATTATTTTTTGTTGAAGATTCATAATTTTAATTGAAAAATCAACATTTTGGTTGAAAAATAACTTTATTCTTAAAAAGTCATATTTTTCGGCTGAAAATTCAACTCCTTGGTTGAAGGTTGAACTAATTTATTAAAAAATTCTTTTTTGTTTAACATTTATAATTTCAGTTGAAAAATCAACATTTTGGTTAAAAAATAACTTTGTTGTTAAAAAGTCGTATTTTTCGGTTGAAAATCCAACTATTTTCTACAAAATTCGTCTTTTTTGCTTGAAAATTCAACAATTTCGTAGAAAATTCAAGTATTTGGTCAAAATAAAATTTATTTTCAAAATCATATTTTCGGGATGAAAATTCGACTGTTTTGTAAACAATTCACTTTTCTAAATTAAAAATTATTCTTTTTCAATGCAAATGAAACTATTCCATTTTTAGTTAAAAAGTGGTATTTTTTAGACTAGAAAATTCAACAGTTTGGTTGAAAAATCGTCGTTTTAGTAGAAAATTAATCTTTCTCGTTACCAATTCAACTATTTGGTTAAAATGTTATAATTTTTTTTTTAAATTCATCATTTTTTTGTAGAAAATAAATTTTTTTGTTCAAAATGCAATTTTTTCGTTACAAATTAATCAATTTTGATTGAGGATTTAACAATTTTGTTAAATACTCGTCTTTTATAGTTAAATTCAATTTATTTTAATAAAAATTAGAATTTTTGTTGTTGAAATATCTAGAATTATATTTTTTATTGAAAATTTACCTTTTTGGATTGAAAATTCAACTCCTCGGTTGAAAATGGGACAACTTTGTAAAGATTAAGCTGTTTTATAGAAGATTCCTTTTATTTATTGACCATTCATTTTTTTAAATAAAAATTTAACCATTCCATTTTTGGCTAAAAAATGATTTTTAAATTTCAGAAATTCAACTATATGGTTGAAAATTTACGTAGTTTGTTGAAAATTTATCTTTTTTGGTAGAAAATTAATGTTCTTGGTTAGAAATTCAACTATTTGATTGAAATTGTATTTTTGTAAAAATTTATTATTTTTGGATTGAAAATTTGCTTTTTTTGTATACAAAATTTATCTTTTTTTCTGGGAAATTCCAGAATTTGGTAGAAAATTCAACTGTGCAGTAGAAAATTAAACTGTTTTGCATAAGATTCGTTTAATTTATTGACAATCAATTTTTTAAATAAAAATTTAAAAATTCCATTTTTGATTGAAAGATAATTTTTTTCAGTTTAAAAATTCAATTATTTTGTTGAAAATGTATGTGCTCTGTTGAAAATTCGTATTCTTTTGGTAGAAAATTAGTCTTTTTGGTTGAAAATTCAACTATTTGGTTCAAAATTCATGTCATTTGTTGAAAATTTCTTTTTTGGGTTCAAACTAATTATTAACTTAAAATTTAACTATTTGATTGATTTGTCCCTTTGTCTTGAAAATTCATGAATTTTATAGAAAAATCAACTGTTTTGCAGAAGATTCCTTTTATTTATTGACAATTAATTTTTTTAAATGAAAATTTAACTATTCCATTTTGGTTGAAAATTAATTTTTTCAGTTCATGAA
>JAABKJ010004125.1:0-17412 GCA_011634705.1 Andricus grossulariae
ATTCTGATTCATAAAGAGGGAAATCACCAGAATTCGTCAAATTTTGGAAGTTCCTTGTTCCAAATCTGAACTTTTTTGATCTAAATATAATTTTTTTTCGCTAATAAAAATTTGCGAGAATTAGAAACTTCCCTCTTGCAAATTTGAGGAGAGGCAAATACTATGTCTTTTAATTACGATACAAAATGTTGTAAATAAATATAATCTTGATTTGGAACAGGGAATTGTCGTAAAGAATTATAATTTAGACTTTGTAACGGAAACTTCCGTCATGAATTATAATTTTCACTTTGGAACAGGTAATTTCCATAAATAATTATAATTTTCACTCTAGAACAGAGAATTTTTATGAAGAATCAGGATTTTTATTTTAGGTTCACTTTAGAAAAGGAAATTTCTTTAAGAATAATAATTTTTGCTTTAGGAAAGGAAGTTTCTTAAAAAAATTATAGTTTGACTTAAAACCGCAATTTTTTTAAATGGAATAAATGAATTTTTGAAGTCGTTAAAATTGAAGAATTTTCAGTTGTAAATCTTCAAAATTAAACTATTAAAAAATATTTCAAAAATCATATTCCTTTCAAATGCAAGTATCAATGATAGAATAATTTGCAAATTTATATTCTTAAATTTCCAGAATTTTTCATTGTAACTCTTCAGAATTGTAAAAATTTGAATTGTTGATATTTAAAATTTGAGATTTCTCATTTAAAACATTTCACTTAAAAAATGATAAAATTTGTATGTTTCACAGTCAACAATTCTGAAATTTTGACGATTTACATTTGACATTTCATCGATTTGGAAGATTTTAAATTTAAAACTCCTGACTTTTCATCTGCAAAGTCATCACAATTTAAGAATTGTTATTCATACATCAATCAAAATTGAAGAGTTTTTAATTGTAAATCTTCAAAATTTAAGAGTTTCATATTTCAAGAAATTTTCAGTGCAAATCTTCAAAATTAAACTAAACATTTTCAAAAATATTGAAAATTACATACCCTGAAAATATAAATCTTGAAAATTAAATAAATTTTAATTTTAATAATTTATAATTGAACTATTTAAAAAAGATCTCTATAATAGACATTAAATATTGAAGAATCTTCAACTGAAAATCTTAAAATTGATGAATTTTCGATTGCAAATCTTCAAAACTGAATTACTTATTTAAAAAAACATTTAAAATTATATACATTCAAAATATAAATATTTAAAATTTAATATATATTTCAATTTTAATTCTTCCAAATTGCAGAACTGCGAATTGCAAATTTTTTCAAATTGAAAGCTTAAAGACTGCATATCATTAAGATTGAAGAATTTAAATTCTAAATCTTCAAAATTGTAGAATTTAGAATTGCATATCTTTAAACTTCAAGGGAGTTTAATTTATTTAATTCACAATATAAAAATTATGCGGCTGTCATTTCAATGATTTACATTTCAAATTTCATTAATTTGGAAGCGTCATAATTGAAAATTCTGGACTTTTGATCTTCAAAGTCATCACAACACAAGATTTGTTATTTATACAACTTTTAAAATTAAAGAGTTTTCAATTTTAAATTTAACTATTCACTTTTAGGTACAAAATTCGTCTTTTTCAGTTGGAATATTTTGGTGAAAAATTGCACTATTTTCTTGAAAATTCCTCTTCTTTTTGTCAAAAATGAATTTTTTCAACTGAAAACTTACCTATTCCATTTTTTATTCTAAATTCACATTTTTCAGTTAAAAATTGTTCTTGATTGAAAATTCATCTTTTTGTTTAAAAATTCGTTCATCTTTTGTTTAAAAATTATGTTTTTAAACAGAAAATTCAACTATTACATTTTTGATTACAGTTTAATCTTTTTTTTTTTTAATTCGACTTCTTGGTTAAAAATTAATGTATTTAGTTAACAATTTTTCTCTTTTGATAGAAAATTAATTTTCTCGGATATAAATAATTTTCTTGCTTGTCAAAAATTTATCTAATTAGATACAAATTCAACTTTTGGGTTAAAAATTTGAATTTTCAAGCTAAAAATTCCACTGTTTTATTTAAAATTCACGTATTTTGTATGTATTTGTATTTCACTTGAAAATCCAACCTTTTTTTTGAAAAAAAAAATAATTTTCTGGTTAAAAATTCAATTACTTTGGTAAAAGATCCAACTATTTGGTTGATAGTAAATCTCTGTTGTTTAAAATTAATGTGTCTTGTTGAAAATTCGCATTATTTGGTAGAAAATAATCTTCTTGGTTTGAAATTCAACTATTTGGTAAAACATTAGTCTACTTTGTAGAAAAATGATCATTTCCAGTTGAAATACTTTAGAAAAGAACTTATAAATTTTGTTTTCAATTGTAAATCTTCGAAACTAAAGAGTTTTGAATCACAAATCGTCTAAATTAAATAGTTTTCCATTGTAAGTCTTCCAAATTGATATGTTCAAAAAAAATTTCCAAACTACATACTTTTGAAATATACGTCTTGAAAATTAAATAATTTTTCATTCCGAATTTTCAACATTCAAAAATTGTCCATTGTAACTCTTTAAAATTGCTGAACTTTGAATTGCAAATCTTTTAAAATTGAAGAGTATTTATGTTTGAAAATTTAACATTAAAAATTGAACGACTATGAATAATAATATTATTAATATGCAATCTTTCAGAATGATTATAATTTAATTTTTTTCATGAAATAAGATTGAAAAGAAATTTATTTTATCATGAATAATTTTTGCAAATAAGCATGAAAAAAAGGGAGAAAAACGGAAAAATTCCACCAAAAACCAAATTCTCACTTTTTTCTTTCTTTATCCTTTTTAGGACAAAAAAACATAAACTTTCAAATTTCTTTTGAAGGAAACAAATACAGGGAGTTGAGCTTTTCCTAGAAAATACAATAGGATTATATAATTTTAAATTTGTAACATTGATTGTTTCTTGTGAGGAAAATGGATTTTATTGAAATAGACAGAAATTCGGGTAATGTGGATTGATGTGAGGGGAGGACATGTGAAAAATATCGAAGATTTTTACTTAATTAGTAATAAATTAAGATCAACAATTTTACAACAAGACTTTTTGATCAAATGCAACATTCATGGAGTTTTTCTTAGAAAAGTTTTTAACATCAATAAAAAGGTTAGCTTTGATTTCAAGAACAAGCCAAATGAAGAAAAATTAGATATAAATACTGAACATTTTAAAAAATCTCTCTTAAATTTTACTATTAGGAAATGTCATTTACAGATACATTCTGTGAACGTCAACATGAAACAACTTCAATTGGAATGATAATACAATTATTTATCATGAAAAAAATCAGAAAAAGAGAGAATGCATGGCGATGTTATTTATAAAGAGAAGAGCAAGATACATATATTAATTAACTTGTTCTATGATCTCTTTTAAGGTTATTCATAATTTTTTTCTCATTCTTTCTTTAAAATACAATAAGGTATGACTTCCGGATAAATATTGAACTTTTGTCACTTACCTAAAATTTTATGAATCCTCGTTTTTGCTCGACGAGTGGGAGATCCCATAATCCATGGTAGGCAGATTGATAAAAGAAGAAACTGAATTTATAGGACTCAGATAATGTTAAATAGGAAAGGTCCAATAATTTGAGGTACTTACTGATTTTTATCCAGGAGGCTAAACTTATATACCCCTATTGTGTGGCGATGTATTGGCAGGCAGCAATCCCTAATGTCCTGTATATTTTCCTAACCCGACGTTTAAGCCTCGATTGATGGGGAATTCGGATGAAGAAACGCCTTGATGATTTTTCGATGATTTTCTTTACAAGAAGGGAGAAAGATTCACCCACACAACGTTGGAGTGAACTCAGGGTGAAAATGGGTCTCGTGGTATTCATGATTTGAGGATCTTCACAATACACCAGATTTAACTCATTCACCGAAATCCAATTTTGGTCATAGAGACTTCGACGCGAAATCCTAGCTATCGCGGCAGATTTGACAAATATTTAATGATTCACACACAAGGAATACAGATTTGCCAAACAACTGGGAATGACAGAATACTTAGATATTATGACCAAAATAAACTGACTAACTAGTTTTACAACTGTCTACAGCCTTATCGGAGGAAGACAGAAAACCAACTTGACAGACAATAAAACGACTGAACTGGTATGTTCAAGATTTGACAGCGGAAATCAGACTGAATTTACTTTCTGTAGATGGTGGATTAAATACTTTTTCGCTACAATGCTAGATGATTTATGTTCCATCCATGGGTTGATTTGCCTAATTTACTACTCATTTCTAGGCGTGTTCCCTCCTGATTGTTCTAGTCAATTGTTAGTTGAATAGAGTTTCGTTGCAATTTCCTTAGTTTCCTCTTCATTTTGGGGCGCATTTCCTCCTGCATAACTGATAGACTTGGTCTTAGTTACGCTGGTGGTACATCTAGAATTTGGTAGACATGTGACACTTTAGAATAGTTGTTTGGTGGGAAAGTATTGATTTCAGCTGGACTGACAGGATGTCACAGAGGGATGAGAAAACAAAAATCATCATGAATTCTCTAGTAACAGCGGAATAATATCTGGGGCAATTTTGGAGACTCCCTTTAGCACCAACACTGCGTTGTTTTCATCATTTAACTGCCGGGTCAGGAACTTTCTAGTTAAAGTCTTTCAACGTTTCCCAACACGACGTTCGTTTCGCCGAGCATTCAGAAGCGAATTCTCGTTCTCTGTATTCTTCGCGACGTTTGGCTCGCAGTTGAATTCAAATTAATTGATGCGCGGCAGAAGCCAAACCTACGCTATCTGCAAAAGGAGGACTGACTGTCTTAAGAAACTTTCCCCAAGAGTTGCCTGTGTCAGAGCGGCCCTCGTTCTTGCCTTCCTTGGTGGCGCGCTATGATGAATATATTGCGCTATAAATCTGTCTCGGAGGAATCCAGAGTAAATATAAGTATTCAGAAAGTAGTTTGCACTTTTTATCTAGACCGGCATTGTTTTTTTATGTTCTCGAAGCAAATCGTAACTGGGAGAGAGAGGTTCATAAATCTGGCTATTGCGTACACTCGGCATTCGGCCAATAAGCGGAAAATGTAAACGAGGAAATGACAATAGTGATAGGAAAAGTAAAAACAAAGTTGGATCACACACAGTGCTCCCAGTTTGGCTTCTCAACCGCAATGCGCATGCGTCGCACCAGCATCCTCATTGGATGTTGATCGCGCGCTCACTTGAAATGATTGAATGTGTAAATCAATTTTTCACAATATATAATAATCATAAAGTAGAAAGAAATATTAAGAATGATTTGAAATTTACATTGGTGAGTAAAGTTGTAACTTCCTTTGAATTTAAAATCAAAAATTGATTTGTAAAGAGTACAATCAAATAATTATTTCACCTTGCATTCTGAAAGACTATTTTGTAATCTGAAAATTAATTTTGATTATTTCAACAATGATGATTTATTATAAAAAATTGATTTACACATCTATTAGTTTCAAAAAAGCGCGCCATTCACAGAGAATGAGAATACCCATGGAACGCATGCGCAGTAGTTGGGGAACCGAGTTGGGCGCACTCAGACAGATTAGAAAAAAAGTCAGGCAAGAGGAAATAAAAGGTGGGTTGAGAAATGTCAGGAGAAATAAAGAAAGAGAAAGTGTAATCATAAATTAAATTAAATTATATAGAGAGAAAAAAAAGGAACATGATATAAGGTTTGAGGAGAAGGCAGAAAAGGCTAAGAAATCAGGGGAATGACAGGGACTTTTGTTTTTTAGGGAAATTCAGGGGAAAGTCAAGGATTGAAAAAAACTGCAAAATTCAGGAAAATTCCCGTAAGAAGCACTTTAAGTAGCTGTCGAGTATCATCAGGGTTGCCACACAGTCACTTTCAGTTACTTTTTTATCTTAAATCACTTTTTAGTTACTTTTTAAGACAAAGTCACTCTAGCCACTTTTTAAACCAAAAAGATCACTTTGGTCACTTTTCCTTCAATAAATTAACCACTATTGAATTCAAGTGCATACATATTTCTAAATTTTCTTGAGTTCCTTTGAAATATTTCAGGGTATTTTGAAATAATGATGAAAATTTGAGTAGATTTTAACAATTTTAAGAAATTTTTCAAGATTTTAAAGTGTCTAAAAAAATACCAAGGCATTTTCAAGAGCTTTCAATGCCTCGAGAGATTCCAAAATATTTCATAGGATATAAATAGTTTACGATATTTTAAAAGATTCCCAGGTGTTTTGCATACATTTCAATGATTTGAAGTGATGCCAAAGGATTGAAAGGATTTTAGGGTATTTCAAAAGATTCCTAGACATTTTAGGGATAATCAGATATAATGTAATTTCACAAGATTTTATAATATTTTAAGAAATTTCGAAGTATTTATTTTTGAAGATTTGAAAAAATTGTAGGATATTTTATAAGATTGAAAGGAATTTCGCATTGATTCAAATAATTTGAAGGTATTTGAAAGATTCAAGGGTATTTCAAAACTTTAAAATAGTTTTCAATAGATTAAAAAAATTGCAAAAGGTTCCAAAGATTTCAAGTGATTTTGAAAGCTTCAGGGTAATTCAATACATTTTTGATGATTTAAGGAAATATTATAAGATTTTATGTAATTTCACAAGATTTTATAATATTTTTAAGACTTTCAGAAGATTAATTCACAAAAATTAAGAGATTCCGTAGGATTTCAAATATTTTAGCAATTTTTAAATTTTATTTTGTAAGTTTAACCTTAAATTTAAAGTTATTATTGGAACTTTGAATTGATTTTCAAGAGCTTTACAAATTTTCAAGGGATTTCGAAAGATTTTGAAGGATTTTATATATCAGGGTATTTTTAATAGATTTGTATAGTGTAAAGTAATTCCAAAGGTTTTCAAAGATTTAATGGTATTTAAAAAAATTTAAAGTAATTCTCAAGAGCTTTAAAAAATTTCGAGGTATTTAGAAAAGATCTGAAGGGAATTTGAAGCTATTGCAAAAAATTTCTAATGCATTTTTAATCGATTCAAAAGGTTTATAATGATTTTAATGGATTTGAAATATTTTAGTAAATTTGGAATAATTTCAAAGATTTTTTAATCAAATTCAATCATATCGAGGGATATTTCGGAAGATAGGGAACCAATTTTTAGGACCTATCAGGTTTTAAAATATTTTGAAAGTTACGTTAATGGTGAATGAGAAAGAAAGTTTGAAGTGATTCCACATGATTCAAGAGATCAAAAGGTATTTGAAACAATTCAAGGAAATTTTGAGGAGCTTCAAAAAGTTTCATAGGTTTTCAAAAAATTTTCAAGTTTTTTAATTATTTTAGGGTATTTTTATTAGATTACAATAGCTTGAACTGATTTCAAAGGATTTTAAAGATTGAATTAAAAAGTTTCAAGGAATTTCCAAACATCTTCAAGGATTTCATATCTTTCATGGTACTTTCATTATATTTGCACAGTTTTAAGTGACTGCAAATGATTTAAAAGATGTAAGGGTATTTCAGAAACTTTAAAGTAATTTTCAAGACCTTTAAAAAGTTTTAAGGGATTTCAAAAGATTCTGAAGGATTTCATTTTTAGGGTATTTTTACTAGATTGTTATAGTTTTAAGTGATATCAAAGGATGCAGAAGATTGAACGATATTCTAAAAACTTTAAAGCAATTTCCAAGAGCTTCGAAAAGTTTGAGGGATCTCACAATATTTAGAGGATTTGATATATTTTAGGGTATTTTTTAAGATTTGAATAGTTTTAAGTGATTCCAAAGGATTCAAAAGATTGAAGGGTATTTTAGAAACTTTAAAGTAATTTTCAAGAGCTTTAAAAAGTTTCAAAGGGATTTCAAAAGATTTGAAAGGATTTTATACATTTTAGGGCATTTTTATTAGATTTGCATATTTTTAAGTGATTTCAAAGGATTCAGAAGATTGAAGGATATTTTAAAAACTTTAAAGTAATTTTCAAGAGCTTTAAGAAGTTTCAGGGGATTTCAAAATATTTTAAAGGATTTGACATATTTTAAGGTGATTTTATTAGATTTTCATATTTTTTAATTATTTCAAAGGACTCAAAAGATTGAAGGATATTTTAGAAACTTTAAAGTAATTTTCGGAAGCTTCAAGAAGTTTCAAGGGAATTTAAAGAATTCGAAGAATTTGATTAAATTTTGAAAGATATCAAGGATTTCGAAGGGTTTGGAATATTTTAGCATACTTTGATAGATTACAGAGAATCTTAAAGAGATTTAATCAGTTTCAATGAAGTTACAAGAATTTTTATCATTTTAAAAGGTTAAAAGGGATTTTATAAGGCTTCTGAGGATTTCGATCACTCTAAGGGATCTTAAAAGCTCTCAAGGATGATATATTCATGCTAATGGAGAATGAGAGAGGAATAGAGGGCTTCATTGCAGGATTAGAAAAATGCTTGGAAAGGAAAAAAACTGAGGCATGATGAAATATATAATTAAATTCGTCTACTTCCTTTATCTTTACAGCCTTCTATCTCCCTGTCCCTTTTTCTTTTGCACCTTTCTGGACCTCATCACCTTTCTTCTATCCACACCCTTCCTTCTCCCTTTCCCTTTTTCTTCTTCTTTCCACCTTTCTGAACCACGTCAACTTTTTTTTATTCACACCCTACCATCTTCCTGTATCTTTGTCTTCTCTTATCCACCTTTCTGAACCTCATCACCTTCCTTTATCTTTACAGCCTTCCATCCCCCTGTCCCTTTTTCTTCTTCTTTTCACCTTTCTGAACCTCATCACCTTCCTTTATTTTCACCCCCCATCTTCCTGTCCCGTTTTCTTCTCTTTTCCACTTTTACGAACCTCATCATCTTCCTTTATCTTTACAACTTTTCATCCCCTGTTCCTCTTTCTTCTCCTTTACACCTTTCTGAACCTCATCACCTTCCTTTTATTACACCCTTTCATCTCCCTGTCCCTTTTTCTTCTCCTTTCCACCTTTCTGAACCTCATCACCCTTCTTTTATCCACACCATTCCACCTTTCTGTCCCTTTTTCTTCTCTTTTCACTTTTCTGAACCTCATCACCTTCCTTTATCTTTACAGCCTTCCGTCCCCCTGTCTCTTTTTCTTCTCCTTTTCACCTTTCTCAACCTCATCACCTTCCTTTTATTCACATCCTTACATCTCCTTGTCCCTTTTTCATCTCCTTTCCACCTTTCTGAACCTCATCACCTTCCTTTTATTCACACCCTTTCATCTTCCTGACCCTTTTTCTTTTCTTCTCCACCGTTCTGAACCTTATCACCTTCCTTTATCTTTACACCCTTCCATCCCCCTGTCCCTTTTTCTTCTCCTTTTCACCTTTTCACCTTTTTGAATCTCATCATCTTCCTTTTATCCGCACCCTTCTATCTCCCTGTCCCTTTTTCTTCTTCTTTCCACCTTTCTGAACCTCATCACCTTCCTTTTATTCACACCGTTCGATCTCCCTGTCCCTTCTACTTCTCCTTTCCACCTTTCTAAACCTCATTACCTTTCTTTTATCCGTATAAAAGAAAGTTATGAGGTTCAGAAAGGTGGAAAGTAGAAGAAAAAGGGACAGGGAGATGGAAGGATGCAAAAATAAAGGATGCAAAGGAATTTGAATATATGTTTGATCATGCAAGCGAATAGGGTACATGGGATATCAGGAAAAGTATTAAGAAAGGAGCGGGGGTAGTAAAATAGACATGAGGAATGAAAAAAAAAGATAAAAAAAATTGGAAAAGGCAGATGAGCTTCTTTTATACGGTGGTATGGATATGGCGACGGAAAGAGAGGAAGGATATAGTGTGGTTGTAAGAGAGATCTATTATATGTACATATGTAGGCTGCATATCTCCAGTTTATAGGATAAGAAGCTCGATTATAAAAGTTGAAAACAAAGGAGCAGAAGAGAGCGTAGAAGTTCGATGAGAAACTAAGGGATGGAAAGAAAGAAGAGTTAACGATGTTTGAAAGAGGTGGGAGGAAGAGGAAGGAGGGCCGTGGAGTCAACATAATAGGAAGAATGGAGGAGAGTTTTTTAAAGATCGATTAGGAGAATAGGGAGGAAATATAGACGATGAGGAATTGAAGGGAAGGTGGCAGAGGATAGGTAAATAAAGATACAATGAATAGCATAAGATAATTAAAAAAATCCCTAAAGTATACAGGCTGGGAAATGAAATAAAGGAATCAAGCTACTGGTACAAGGGTAGAACGAAAAAATGCAGAGTATGTGAATGGGTAGAGGAAATATGGAAGCTCATACGTGATAGTTATATGAGAGCAAAGGAGAATAGACAGTAAGAAGAGTGACTAAAGGAGGTAGAAAACGATAAAGGAGGTAGAAAAAGCTAAAGGAGTTAAAGGAAGGGAAAAAGGGAGTGCGTGGAAGAGGATAGGGGAATAAATATACAATAAATGACATAAGATGTTATGAAGAGGATTGCCAAAATATCTATACTGGAAAATGAAGTTAAGAAATCAATGTTATAGGAGAAGGATGAGAAGAAAAGGTGCAGAGTCTGTGAATAGGTAGAGGAGACGTAAGAGCATATGTGTGATCGTTCTTTGAGACGAAAGGAGAAGAAACTGAAAGAAGAGTCGCGGAAAGAGGTAGGAAGAGCTAAATGAGTTGAAGGAGAGGAAAAAGGGAGTGTGTGGTAGAGTATAGGGAAATAAAGATACACTCAATAATATAAGATGATAAAGAGAGGATTGCCAAAAGCTCTGGACTGGGAAATTAAGTCAAGAAATTAGTATAATAGGATGAGGATGGATGCAGAGTATGTGAATAGGTAGAGGAGATGCAAGAGCATATGTGTGATGGTCGTATGAGAGGAAAGGAAAAGAGAGGAAGAGAAGAGTGTCCGAAGGAGGTAGAATAAGCTCAAAGAGTTGAAGGAGAGGAAAGAGGGAGTATAAGGAAGAGGTTAGGGAAATAAAAATACACAAAGTGATATAAGATGTTAAAGAGAGGATTGCCAAAATCTCTATACTGGGAAATGAAGTCAAGAAATCGATGTTATAGGAGAAGGATGAGAAGGAAAAGTGCAGAGTATGTGAATAGGTAAAGGAGGCGTAAGAGCATATGTGTGATGGTTGTATGAGAGGAAAAGGAAAGAGACTGGGAGGAGAGTGGCTGAAGGAGGTGGAAAAAGCTAAAGGAGTTAGAGGAGAGGAAAGAAGGGGTGTGTGGGAGCGAGAACGGAAAGTGAGCATTGGTTTCTTTTTGATATTCTCGAAGCAAGTCGTAACTGGGGAAGAGAGAGGAGGTTCATAAATCTGGCTATTGCGTGCGCTCGGCATTCGGCCAATAAGTGGAACGTGCAAGGTAGACTGAATAGGGGGCGCTGGCAGTTTTGGGATCGGGGCTTGTCAGCGCAGAAATGACAAATTAGTCGCGGGAGGTGGTATTCGGAGTTCGAAACTCGAGCCTGAATGTGCAAACGTTGAAAACACCAAAGCCACTAGTGTGAGCTCGAGAACAGGGCTCGCTTCTGGTGGCATGTATACATATTATATATATGTATTGATACATTTGTGTACATTGGTGTACACTGTACGGGGAAAGTTACGATGTCCGTGCGTCGCGCATAAATCAAACGGTATCGATCATGTATTTACTTAGTCCGCACACCACTGCGTTTCGTTCATGATAACACGCGTGTATACAGTCCCTTGGACTGACATCAATTCATGCTTTAGCCATTCAATTGCTTTGGAATTTAATCAACTGCTCTGGCTCAGAGCGACACTTTTGCTGAAATGAGTGTCAGTGAGAAAATCAGCGCTGCTAAATTCATATATGCAAAAAAAATGTAATTCAAATAAATTGATCTTGTTTCGTGTTTATATTGATGTTGGGGTTCTAAGCGTAACCGAAAGATAAGAATCACTTTCGATTTGATAGCTGTATGATGTTGTTGAATATTTATCTTTTTCAGTATAAAATAATCTTCTTGCCTGGAAATTCATCTTTTTGGTTGAAAATCTACTTATGGGTTGAAAATTAATGTACTTAGTTAAAAATTTGTCTTTTTGGGTAGAAAATATATCGTCTTGGATATAAATAATATTTTTCATGGTTAAAAATTAATCTGATTAGATAAAAATTTAACTTTTTGGTTAAAAATTTGTATTGTTTAATTGAAAATTCTACTACTTTGTTTAAAATTCATATATTTTTTATGTATTCGTATCTGATTTAAAAGTGAGGAATTTGGGAAAATTAATTTTTTGGGCAAAAATTCAACTACTTTGGAAAAAAGTTCAACTATTTGGTTGATAATTAATTTTGCTGTTGAAAATTAATGTCTTCTTGAAAATTTGCATTATTTGGTAAGAAATTAATCTTATTGGTTCAAAATTCAACTGGTTGGTGAAACATTAATCTACTTTGTAGAAAATTCAAATATATTGTTTAATTTTTTTTGTTGAACATATTTTTTTTCCAGTGAAAATTTAACTATTCGCTTTTCGGTACAAAATTTGTCTTTTTCGGTTGAAATATTTTGGTCAAAAGTTGAACTATTTTGTTGCAAATTTCTTTCTTTTTGATTAAAAATGAATTTTTTGAACTGCAAATTTAACGGTTCCATTTTGGATTCTGAATTCATATTTTGTAGTTGAAAACATTTCTTTGCTTGAAAATTCATCTTTTTGGTTGAAAAATTTATTTATGGGTTAAAAATTAATGTACTTGGTTAACAATTTGTCTTTTTGGGTAGAAAATTAATCTTCTTGGATATAAATAATATTATTTCGTTCAAAATTCATCTTGTTAGATAAACATTTAACTATTTGGTTGATAATTAATTTTTATGCTGAAAATTAATATGTTTTGTTGAAAATTCGCATTGTTTGGCAAAAAATAAATCCTTTTGGTTCCGAATTCAACTATTTGGTGAAACATTATTCTACTTTGCAGAAAATTTATCTTTTACAGCAGAAATATTTTGGTGAAAAATTTAACTATTTTTTTGAAAATTCATTTTGTTGTTGTTGTTGAAAATTATTTCTTTAAACTAAAAATTGGAACATTCTATTTTTGATTATAAATTTATCTTTTTCAAACGAAAATTGGTCTTGCTTGAAAATTCATCTTTCTGGTTGAAAATTCCTTTTTCTCTTATTTCAAAATTATGTTTTCAAACTGAAACTTTAACTATTACATTTTTTATTACAGTTTAACCTTCTTTTTTTTTTAATTTGACTCCTTGGTTGAAAACTAATGTATTCAGTTAACAATTTATCTCTTTCGATAGAAAATTAATTTTCTTGGAGATGAATAATTTTTTTTTTTTTCTTAAAAATTTATCTTATTTGAAACAAATTCAACTTTTTGGTTAAAAATTTGTATTTCTTAGTTTGAAATTCTATTATTTTATTTAAAATGATGTGTTTCGTATGTATTTGTGTTGGACTTAAAATTCAAAAGTTTAGTAAAAAATTATTTTTGCTTAAAAATTCAACTACTTTGGTAAAAAAATCAACTATTTGGTTGATAATTAACTTTTTTTTTGAAAATTGGCATTATTTGGTAAAAAATTAATCTTTTTCGTTCGATATTTAACTTTTTGGTGAAACATTAATATACTTTGTAGAAAATTTATCTTTTGCAGTTGAACTATTTGGGTAAAAAACTGATAAATTTGGTTGGAAATTAGTTTTTTTTTTGTTTGAAGAATAGATTTTTCTAAACTAAAAATTTATCGATTGAATTTTCCATTGTAAATTTATGTTCTTCAGTTAAAAATTTATTTATTTGTTGGTAAAATATTAATTTGCTTCCTTAAAAACTCATTTTTTTCGTGGTTCAAAATTCAACTATTTGGTGACACATTATTCTACTTTTTAGAAAATTTATCTTTTACAGTTGAATTATTTGGGTTAAAAACTGATAAATTTGGTTGAAAATTCGTTTCTTTCTTTCAAAATAGATTATTTAAACTTAAGATTTAACCATTAAATTTCTTATTGTAAATTTGTCTTCTTCAGTTGAAAATTGATTTATCTGTTGGTAAAAAATTAATTTTCTTGCTTGAAAATTAATTTTTCTTCTGTGAAATTCATTTTGTTTTGTTTTTGATAACATTTTCTTCAACTCAAAATTTAACTAATCCATTTTTAATTTTAGTGTAATTTTTTTCAGATGTCAATTCAACTTTTTCGTTAAAAATGAACGTATATTGTTATAGAGTTGTCTTAATTGGTAGAAAATAATTATTTTTCGTTGATAATTAAAACCTTTTTTGTTTATAATTTTTTGGTTTAAAATTTATGTATTTTGTTAAAAATTCGTCTAAAAAGTTCAACAATTTAGTGAAATCGTAATTTTGTTGCGTGAAAATTAACGTTTTTGGTTGAAAATTCGTTTCTTTTGATGAAAAAATAATCTTCTTGTCCGAAAATTCATTCAGTAAAATGATAGTTTTTTTGTCGAAAACTTATTTTTTAACTGAAATTTACCCTGTTACAGTTAAAGATGCATCATTTTAGTTGAAAATTAGTCTCATTGGTTGAACATTTAAAGAATTTGTTGAAATATCGTTTTTTTTTTCTTGAGCATTCATTTAGAAAATGAAAAATAACCTATTCCACCTTAAGATTCATGATTTTAGTGGGAAATTTTACTATTTTGTTGAAAAATCATTGTATTTGGGTTAAAAAATCTTTTTTCTAACTGAAAATTTCACTATGACACTTGAAGATTCATCATTTTAGTTAAAAATGCAACTATTTGGTTGAAAATTTATCTTCTTTATTCGAGAATGCCACTACTCCTTAAAAAATGTATGTATTTTTTTGAAAAATCGTATTTTCCAGTAGAAAATAAATCTCTTTGGTTAAAAATATAACTATATGGTGAAAAATGTACCTTTTTTTGTTGAAAATTCAACTATTTCGATTTAGCTTATTCTGTAGACAAACATTCAACTACTTTGTTGAAATTTCGTATATGTTGATCAAAAATCGTTTATTTTAGTAAAAAATGAAGCTTTTAGAATATTCATTCATCTCTTTAGTAGAAAATTAAATTATTCTCTTGAAAAATCGTTTCTTGGTTGCAAATTTGAATACTCCAGTTGAAGATTTATCTTTTAAGATGAAAAATTGATCTTTTTGGCTTAAAATTGAACTCTTTTCGTGAAACTTATTTTGTTTTTGGTTGTCAATTTATTTTTAAACTGGAAATTTTTTTTTTTTTCTCTTGTGGTAAATGGATCCTCTTCAGTTGAAAATCCAACTATTTGGTTGAAAAATTCACGCGTTTTACTGAAGATTGAACTACTTGCTTAAATTTTTTTTTCAATTGAAGTATTTCGTGAGAAAGTAATTCTTTCATTTCTAAATTCGCGCAAGTATTTCATGTAGTCCAGAGTAATTTTTTTATTCTAATTAAGTAATTTGCTTCAATTTATTTGAATAAAGTAATTAAAATTCATCTGAATTCGCTGGAAGTAAATTACCCTAACTTGAATGGATTTTCCTTTGATAAAGTTTGGACGAATTCTATTGACCCAACTTTAATTTCTTAAAATAGAGTTGAATTATCTTTGGAATTATTCTAAATTTGATGAAATTCAGTAAAAGCCAGACCGATGGTTCGCAATGACATAAATTCGAAAATTAGCTCGAGGAATCGGCTTCATCAATAAAATCAGAATCCTCTGAATTGCTCTCGGTTCTTGACATCTATGGGTCAGCCAATCGTCAAAAGTATCCGATATCCACTTAATGAGCCGAGCTATCTAGCACAAAGATTTTTGGTGCCCTAGTTGAAATTGCGCTTGCTCGGCTTATCCCTCTGATCCCCTCGGAATCTCCAGAGCAGGGACACAGAATCGAGTTGCCTCTTGACTTTACGATCCACGCTAGATTAGGATTTATTTTAATCCTAAAGGACCGGAAACCTTCCTTTGTTCTTATTTCGTCTCTTACGAGCCAGTCACGCCCTCTATGAGTCTCCTTTCCTATCCTATCCCCTTCACCATTCACGACCAATGCCTTTTATTTCTAGGCATCAACCTCTCTCTTCTCTCAGCTCCTCCAACACGCTCTCAAGTTTGCTCTTAAATCAATTGATGCGTCTGCCACTTCCCAATTGCGTAATTGAACGAAGAAAGCCGAGGAAAGTAACTTCCGGAAGTAACCTTATCTTGCCTTCACGTAAAAGCCCTAATGTGTCTTATTGAGGTAATCACTACTCTGATCGAAGAGAGTATAAGTTTCACATTAAGAACTCGAATTTGTAACAGTTTTGTTTTTACACAGGGTTTCTAGCGTCCTGGAAATCCTTGAAAACATGGAAAAGTATTCGAATTTTTTTTTACCTGGAGAAACCTGGAAAATTCCTTCAATTTGGCTCATGCTCGCTGAATTTTCATTTCCTTAAAGAAAAAATAGGTTTGACTGAGTTATTCCATAATGCTGTTTGTAGAGTGTGGTCGTTCGTCAGAGAAAAAATCAGGGAACAGTCAGGGAATTTTATTTCACTGGGAAAGTCACGGATTTGGAAAAAAAATCTTTCAAAAGTCAGGGAATTTCGAAAAGAGGTACTTTAACTGTCAAGGATAATAAATTTGAAACTTTTTGATTTAAATTTGTTTTATTTCATTCGTAAAAGATTTTATCTTGAAATTCAACGAGATTAGGATTGTGGTAATTATATATTAATGGTCGGGGGAAATGAAAAATTGGTCCGAATAAAGATGGAGAATTTTGAATATGATGTTTGAGGCTAACCTGATATAATGTTCTTGAATTCATCACTTGATCTTTTTTTTTGTCGAAAATTAATAATTTTAGTTAAATATTCATCTTTTTGACTGAAAGTTAATTTTTCAAATGAAAAATTGAACTATTTCATTTGAAGATCAATTATTTTTGTAAAAAAATCATCTCGTTGGTTGGAAGTTTAACTACTTCAATTGAAAACTTTTTTTTGTTAAAAAATTAATATTTCAAGTTGAAAATGTAACTTTTTATTTTTGGCTAAAAATTAATTTTTTTTTTTAATTGAAAATTCAACTATGCACTATGGTAAAAGTTGAACCAATTTGTTACAAATTATTGTTTTGCTTGAAGATTCATTCTTCGGGTTCAAAATGGAACTATTTTATTGAAAATTAGTTTTTTTTAATGAAAATTGATCTTTTTAGTTGAAAATTCGTCTTCGTTGGTAGAAAACTAATCTTGTTGGTGGAAATGTATATTTTCAGGTTGGAAATGCACCTGTTTTACAAAGAATTCGTCTGAAAGAGCTTTATATATTAAAAATTCGTCTTTTCGATTAAAAAATTTGAATTTTGGTTTGAACTTCTTCGTTAATTTTTTCTCAAGTTTCATCATTTTAATTGAAAATTCATCTCTCTAATAGCAAATTTGTCTTGTTTTTTTGAA
>JAABKJ010004126.1:0-24815 GCA_011634705.1 Andricus grossulariae
TTTTTATCTCCCTTCCTTTTGTATATGGGTACGATAATCGCGTTTCTCCAATCGTCTGGGACTTGTCTCGATACATAGAAATTGATATGCAAAAATCGAAAATTCCAATATTACACCAAAAGACGCGAGATACGTAAAAAGTCTAAAAGGAGACTTGTAGGATATTTTGTTTTATCCATCAAAAATAATATGAAAAGAAAAATCCTATTTTTAGCATAACAACGCAGCGCGAGTGTCATTATGAGAATATATACCTCAAAGCCTACAAAGCTTTGAGCAACTTAATCTTTAACAATACTTAATTACGTAAAAAATTCAGAATATGAAGACGCATATAAATACTGGGATCTAAAAGAAATGTTTTTGGTAACATTTAATTCAAGCATTCCAAGTGCAAAGAATAAATATCCGAGCGAGAAGCGCGAGGTCTAAATATGTCCGAGTGCGAAGCGCGAGGTAACCCATTATTCAGCTAGAACATAAGTTAATTTTCTTGATCAGTGTTATTTTAGTGATAAGAAGTACGATATTGTAAAAATGCAATTTTTTCGGGGAAATCGAAAAAAGCTGTTTGTAAAATCTGCAAAAGGAATAGTAAAATCATAATTCTGGAAGAATATTATAATATTATACAACATAAATTACTTTCTTAAAAATATATGCTTTTATTAAACAGTTTACTGGAATTACAGTGAATATATTCAATATTGTATAATACACCGTATATTGATACAGCTATGTTATTCGTTTTTGAACTCATTCGCACTTTAAAGATACAGCTTTTGTTTTTGATACTTTGAATATAACAATCCTATCCATTTTGAATCTTTTGGTGTAAACAAACGGAAATTCTGAAAAAGTCTCAACCTTACCGACCAGCAATAAGAAATTGATTTTTTTCGTATCTTTCACTAGCATCGAGGCTCTTTGAAACCAGGTTTAGTATAGTAGCAAAAGTTTCTCAGTTAAAATGGTTGCTTTCGTATCGAGAAACTTGGAAATTATGGCTTCTCCATTAAAAAGTTTACTTCTTTTTTAAATGTAATTATCACAAAATTGCATTTGGAAAATCTATTAAACGTCTAAATAAAGTACACTAACGCTGCACAGGTACAAGGTAACTTACGCGATGTATTAGTGTCTGAAAAAAGGACAATTCTGTTTGACTGAGTTTAGAAAATTTTTCTTTTTTTATCACGAATCTCGATATCAGTATAAATAATCTAAATTATCTCTTCCTTAAGGTTTACCATCCACTGCCATTCTACTACAATATCCGCATATCACTTCATTTTTAACTTTAAAATAATTTAGATACTTAATCTAAGTGCCCCATTTACTTCAAGAAAATTCGTTTCACGATTTCACAAATCGTCAAAGAAATATCTTGAAAGCTTCAATTTGACAAGAACAATCAAATCGGAACAAGGAAGCAAAAAGGAGAACAACCAAAAATCAGAGAGTTCTTGCAGAGCTGCTCTGATCTAAAACTAATTGTGCCACAGCGAAAATTCAAAAGTAAGAGTACGTGTCGATTTAGTTTGACGAATCATGATATTAAAATCTAGAGGCTCAATATAACAAGGGCTTAAATAACCAGTCTGTGATTAGTATATGCCTCAGTTAGGGATGCAAATCTAAATAGAATTTTTAAG
This sequence comes from Andricus grossulariae, assembly GCA_011634705.1. Lineage (NCBI taxonomy): Eukaryota > Metazoa > Arthropoda > Insecta > Hymenoptera > Cynipidae > Andricus > Andricus grossulariae. The sequence continues at coordinate 1,656 of JAABKJ010004126.1, forward strand.
GGGTTATATCTAGTACTTTTAAGGGATTTTCAAGATTTTCTAGCCATGTTAACTCAATTTTATTGAAATGGACTACTAGATATAACTCCTTAAGAAGATAGCAAAGAAAAATCCATTCATTTATATCAATTTTGATTAGTTTCAAAAATCAAGAATATAATTGTGACATCAGAAAGTATGCACAAACAGATTAACTGCAGAAAAGAATGAGTTAAAATTGAATTAAAGCTAGAAATAAAAGTGAAAGCGCCAAGACGCGATACATAAATGCTTCATAGCCTTCCACTCCTGCACTTTGATTATTCTCGTTCAATTCTTGTTCTTGAACATCGAATTTAAATCGAGACAGTTTGACCCTAGACAATTAAAGAGCACGAATGCTGCCTTAGACCATAGAGAACTGGAGCAATGCGATTAATTCTCCGCAACTTCTTAATTCTAATAATATTGTGCAACTTTAGTAATGAAAATATAGTATAAATACAAGCCTCGAAGAACTGACACAACAGAATGCAAAAAGAAAAAAACAGAAAGTATTTACAAAATCTTACGGTAGCAAAAGAGTCGCTTTACGTAGACAAATTTCTAGTTTCTCAGTCACCTTTGTACAAATTTACAATTCAATTTTTATGTGCACCAATAAAAAAATAAGTGTGTTCAATGCTTGTCGTGGAAATGTTACTTTGACTTGGAATATTTTTAGCGTTTTAAAGCGCACAGCGCGAGATGCCAAAGTTGAACTTGAACTTATTTTATTTTAGAGTTGCGGAGTCATAAGTTTCGAGCTCCCGTTGTATCATTAAATGTATAAAAGAGTCAGTCGCTTTGGCACAAATCTCTTTACCCGTATATTACTTCTTTAAAAAAACTAGTACTCTCACACTTTTCCCTGATGACTTTTTCAGGTCTATGTACCAGGGATTCAAACGAAATTAAGGGGCATTTTTGAACATTTGCCAATTATTTCGATAAATTACAAAAAAGTTTGACTAAAAACTAACCTTGGTCTAAAAAACTATCAAAATATAATGAGGCTACGTTCCTTTTTGTTTCTTTCGACATAAAACTTTGAAGAAACACAATTTTGACATAGTGCCTCCGTAGCTGCATTATTTTGAGTAAGTTTTCATATTTAGCATAGTTTTGAGGTAAATTATATTGAATTTGCAGAAATAATTGGCAAATATTAGAAAATAACCCGTCATTTCGTTCGAATCCCTGCTATGTACCCTCCGCAATTTTCACTCAAAATACATACGGCATCCAGTACAATATGGATTAAGGTGGATTCGAAGCGTCGATAGTTATGTTTATATTAATCTTAAAAAAACACTTGACTACTTAATGTTCACGAGACTGTACAGGGGACTTTTTGGGTCGCAATTAACTATTCGTTTTTCGGATGATGTGTGATGATGGCTTCCTCTCGCTCCTCCGGAGGTTGATCTTTGTCGCCCCAACCCCAGACTTCGTGGCTACCGTCACCTGTTCTTTCGACTCTTTTCTGGACCATGTCAGTCGAGACGCTTTTCAGGTCGTACGCCCAACCAATTTTCGCGAAAAAGTCTATGAACGCAGTTGTAAAGTTGAATCTGTAGTTGCCGAGCTCGGCAGTCTTGTAATCCCAGGGAAAGACGTGATGGTAATTATGCCATCCTTCACCTAGTGCCATGATCGCAACGCTCTTGTTCTCTGAAGGATTAATGAACCTGCGAAATTGTTTCAAAATTAATTTATAAACAAATATTTTTCGAATATGTATACTTTAGTGACATTGCGTCATACAGCGGTTCAAATATGGAATGTCATGTTCATTTTAATTTATTTCCGTAATTGGTAACCGATTTTCGTGTTTTTCTTTTTTTTTAATAGACATTCTAAGCATTAAATGAGCAAAAAGTTTGATATATGATGAAATTCTAGATAAACAAATAAAGAGGCAAAATTGGCCATTTCAGCTTTATGAATTTTTAGACTAAAAAAAAGTTGAAATCAACTCACCATAGAAAATAGAAATAATCAAATCAATATCTAACTTAATTATTATTAATATTTTATATAAACAAATTATGAACTGCGTCTTTTTCTATACAGAAATGATACTTTCAAGTTATTGCTCATAAAATTGTTCATAAAAATCGCAGATATTAATTGATAATCAATATTGTTGGTTCACCATCATAATTAAGCTTATACCAACATTAATTGAAGAAAAAGTATATTTTTTCAACGAGGAAACGGCAGATTGAGACATTTGTTTATAGAAATTGTTATTAAAAATTGAAGCGTCGGTTAACAGAACGTTGTATGAACGGAGATATTGACTCACTAAAATATATGTTTATACTGTTAATTTTTTGGATTCGGAAATTCGTCCGCGGTAGCGCTGAAATCAAATTTCGGATTTCTATATTCATTCTTTTTTATTTTCTTTTAAACAGTATTTAATATTCACTTTATATTGAATTAATAGTGCTTAATAGTTTATTATATCAAATTTTGTCAACAGAAAAATAAAAATTAATTAAATAAATACACATAAATATTTGAATAGTTGAACTTTCAAGCCAAAAAGACGATTTTTTCGAAGACAGTCAAATTTTCAACAAAAATGTTCATTTTCAACAAAGAAAGGTTAATTAATTTAAATTAAATTTTCGAATAAACAAAATAAATTTTTAGCAAAACAAAAACAAATTTTCAAAAAAGAAGTGAAACTTTTAACCAAAGAGGTGAATCTTGAAAATAAATTTTCAACAAAGTAGTTCAACTTTCTATCAAGTAGCTGTATTTTCAACAACAAAATATGCGTTGGTAACCAAATAGTGAAATATGTCACCAAAAAAATTAATTTTCTACCAAACAAGACAAATTTTCATGAAAATAGTTGAATCCTCAAACAAAAGAGATTAATTTTCAAGCAAATATATTAATTTTTAAGCCAAAAAGACGGATTTTCTACAAAACAGTTGAATTTTCGACCCAAAAATATTAATTTCCAACTAAAATTATGAATCTTCAACACAACAAAAATGATAAATTCTGAATGAAACATGCAATAGTTGATCAATAGTTGAAAAACAGTTGGATTCAAACAAAAAGACAAATTTTCAACAAAATAGTTAAATAATACAAAAAATTAATGATACTACATAATATAAATTATGAATTACATTTTATACTTACTGATCGTATGGATGGTTGCCAAAGAGATGAGCAGCTGAGTTGACGAGCCACGTCATGTTTAGCGTGAATGTATATCGAAGTACGGCTGGAATGAAATAAGCATTCGTCCATGTTTCATTCCAAAACATAACAGGAATGACAGTAGGTATCAGGAAGCACAAGAGTGGCATCAGGAGGAAATAGTATCTGTAACAATGCGGAGTTATGAATACAATTTTTCTTCATTAACAATATTTTATTCATTGTTTACCTAGGGAAACGTTTCTTCGATTCAAAGCAACATTTCTTTCAATGCGGGTCAAAAAAATGCACACTTTTAGTTAAAAGAAACTTCTTTGATTCAAAAGGAAAAACTTAATCGAATATAGGAGTGAGGGTACGTTGGCGCACCTAGAAGAAAAAGTAAAATAAAAAGAAAAACATAAAACCGTAGATAATGGGAAAATATGCTTTAAGTAGCTTCATATCTAGGCTATAGTACTGTAAAATATGGCTGAGCGGCTCCTTTTTTCAATTTTTTACAATAAAGTGCAGGAAGGCATTTGAATTAGCTATTGGTGCTTAAAATCTATAATCTTTATCTGGACAACTTTCATGCCATAAGGCACAGACATACATTTAATTTATAAACAACTAGTTATCATCCCTTTAAAGTAGGAGCGACTTTACCCCACGATGTGGTAATAAGTCGCTCACTCGCAAAAAAGTGAAAAAAGTGCTCAAATGGAAAACTTAGGCATATTTGCTTTACGAAAGCAAATATGGAAACGTATATATTCAAATAAAATTATGAATGTTCAACTGGAATAGATGAACTTTAAGCCAATAAGATGAATTTTTAATGAAAGAGTTAAACTTTGAAACAAGCAGTTTTATTATCAACCAAAACGATTAATTTTCAACTAAAATGATGAATACTTAAATTCAATACTTGAATGTTCAACCAAAAAGACCAACTTTCAAACAAGAAGATTAATTTACAAAGAAAAGTATAATTTTCTACCAAAGATGCTTTTTTAACAAAATACATGAATTTTCCACGAAATAAATGAATTTTCCACGAAATAGTTTCATTTTCTACTGAAAAAAGGCAAATTTTCAACAAAATAGTTCATTTTTCAGTTAAAAACATTAATTTTCAACCAAACTGATGAATTTCGAACTAAAATTATGAATCTTCAACTGGAATAGTTGAAATTGAAACCAAATTATCACTTTAAAAAATTAATGATCAACCAAGGAGATGAGATTTTCAACTAAAATTATAGAACATTCAATTGGATTTTTTTTTAATTTGTAGTCAAAAAAATAATAATTTTCAACAACAAAAGAAAACTAATTAAACAAGAAAAGTTTCGTTTTTTAATTGAAAAATGAGCATAAATTGAGTAAATGGGTAAGAGAAAAGAAAATTGTCTATGAAGAAGTTATATTTCTTCATCGTTCTAATTACTGAACGAAATTCTTTTTTATCTAAAATTAGGAGGAATGGAAAAAATGACTTACTTTTTCTGAAAGGCGAGGATTGGATCATTTTGCAAATCACTCATGTCGATTCCTTTGCCTTTACTTCTCACATCGGGATGTTTACGACACAGTAACCAACCAACATGAGCAAAGAAGAAACCTCTCTTGGCATTATGAGGATCTGCGTCTGTTTCGCTGTATTTATGGTGCACTCTGTGGTCTCTCGCCCAATCAATCGCAGCATCCTGAACAAAATCAAATTTTATTTTACTCTATACTAGCAGTAAATGCTTGGATTTTAAATGTCCCTGTATTTTTATTTCCTAACATTGAAAATATAAACAATTTGAAAATCCGTTTTTAAACCAATTTTTAAATATTAAAGAATTTTTGACATATTTCAAGCAATAATTACTAATTTTGAAATGAAAGCTTTCAAAATTACAAAAAAAAAACTATATTAAACGAATTCGAATTGAAAACATTCCAAATCAAATAATTTTAGATTGGGTAACATTTCGAAAAAGGGACAATATTTCGAATGGAATTAAAAGGAATTTAACTTGTATAATTTATAAATCAAAGCGTTTGAAATTGAGAATATAGGAAATGAATGATTTCAGATTAAAATTTTAACAATAGGACAATTTAAAATGTTCAAAACTGAATGATTTCAAATTAAAATTTTGAGAGCTCAATTATCTGATATTCAAAGGAATTGAAACTGTTTTTTTTTCTCTTAATGCGTTCAAAATTGAATAATTTAAAAGCCAAAGCTTTTGAGTTGATATCATTTTTAATTTGAAGCGATTAAAATGTGATAATATGAAATTGAATGTTTAAAATTCAAAGCCTCTGAAATTCTCAAATTTTAAACTTTTATGACAAATTTTTCTAAGATCAAACAAAAAAATTCATCGCTCAAAATGGAAAAATGTTTAATTATAAACCTTTAAAATTGAATTATTCTAAAAAACGTTGAATATCAAGTAATTTTAAATGTGAAACATAAAAAGTAAACAAATTTCTATTACGGAACATTGCAAGTTAAACGAATCCGAACTTTATTTAAAACTGAAAAGAAGTTTAATTACCAAGAATTTTAATGATAAAACTTGTGTATACTCTAACCCTTTATAATTTTTAATTATTTAAAAACTAAAAATTTTCAATTTGTTGATTCTACTTTTTAAAATATAACCATTTCAATTTTAATTGCAAAATTAAAACGTATGAAAGGGAAAAGTTGAAAGTGCGGCGTTCAACATGAAAATTCAGAACTTTCAAATTAGAACCATTCAAAATTAAATAAATTTGTCATTTACTAAGATATCAATTTCAGGCAATTCTATTTTTATCCACTCTGATTTTAAATAACACCATTTTTAACGTTTTAATTCAAATTGTTTATTTTTTAACACTTCGTTTAGAGTTATTATTCATGCTTGAAATCATCTAATCACATATTTTTCAATTTTAATGATTAATTTTTATTATTCTACATATAAAAACTGGTCAATTTAAAAATATTACATTAAAAACTAAAAATGAAAAAAAAAAGATAACAAAACAAGATCGCTACGATTCCCAATTTTTGAAATTGCATAATTTTAAGCAGTTCAAATAAAAATTTAAAAAGTTAGAAATCCTTGAAGAAGGCAGAATCCGCTCAGAACCTACTGAATGCTTATTTTTACAAATAAATAATAAAATAAAAATATTGATGATTTAACCTGAAGCTAGTTAAGTAAAAAAGCCTAAGTTTTTCTTTCAGCAAAAACAAGAACCCTTAATTCAAAAAAAGCCCAATTTATTTTTGACCCCTTGCTTTTGAAGCAAATGAAAAATGGTTTGAAGGCCTCAAAAATTAAACTGGTTTACAATTGAAATTATGGAAATTTCAAAGATGATCAACATGATTGTTAAGCATCATATCATATTGTATCAAGTCACATTTAAAGTGATTAGATAATTTTTTTACGAACAACTGTGAATTCTGTCAAAAAAAGAATCTCACTATTATTTTCACCGTTCAAAATTGAAGAATTTTAAATATTATTAACATTTAAAGTTTCATTATTCAAAACACGTTGAAAATTATACGGTTTCTAATTGGAAACTTGAAGAATTATTCAATTATAACTTAAAGCGTTGAAAATTAAACAATTATTAATTTTCAAAATGTGCATCATGATTTTTAATATTGAATCACTTTAATCTGAAGTACAAAATTAAAAACTCGAAAATCAATGTTAACAACTTCATGTTGAAGACAATTTTATAAGATGTCAAAATGACGTATACTAAAGTCGGGACAAAAATCCTGACACCTGGATTTGAAGGTTTATTACTCGCCGAGAAAAAATCGAAGAATTTTGAGTCAAAGACAGAAACATTCTTCAACATTATACTTGTAACATGAAGTCAGTCTTATTTTCGTCAAAAATATTTTGTCTTTCCTGTGACATAAAATGTATGAAAAAAACATTAGAAATGACCATCAACTTCAAATACATCGACTTTGAAGTCCTCCACAAGTGCAAAAATTGGTATCAGAAATTTGAAAAAAATCATGAGTATTCTTTAACGTGTACTTTACAAATGGCAATTTTTTTACTTCTATTTAATTATTATTTTAATCAGCAGAGCTAAAAATGTAAAAAATAATTATCTCGGCTCTGGATAGAGATTTCAAGCTGAAATCTAGCTTGAAAGACGCTTCTCGAATCAGCGGGTTCATCTCAAATATTGAACGACCAATAAAAATTATTAATGTCTGAATTAAAAGCGTCTGCATAATCACGACCTTCATGAGTTTAAATACTGGAAAAATCGTAATGAAACATAGGATCTTCAATGTCGACAGAATGAATGCATCTAGATTATTTTAATCTACATTGAACAAGATTTAATTAAAAAGGAGCAGATTATATTCCAGACCAAATTCTGAAAATACTTTTAATTAAAAGAATGGAGAATTGATATCAATAACTACCATTATCTTTGTCATATCTCAAATTTTAATTGACAATCTTATTTTCCACACAACCAACTCGTCCAATAAGGAAGGTAAACGGTACTTTCATAAAATTATCTTCTGTCACAACAGTCATTATTATCATCTAATAATAAAGTTGTAAGCAAAGAAATTAATTTAATTCAGTTATATAAATATTGTGAATACATTCGAATATTTTGCAACTTGAAGAAAATTGTTTTAAAGGTCGACACGTGCGTCTCCACGTTAAATTAAATTAAATTTTGTTCAAAATTTCTAATAGAATTGTTATGTATCTCTGAATGAAGTATTAATTTCATTGAATCTGTTGAAACTATAACGAGTAACGGATTGCTTTTTTTCTTTACATAGTGTCTACAATATTGAACCACTTTACTAATTATTTACTGACCTTCACGCTGTGTATTTTTTCAGTTCAACAGAAATTTGAAAGACTCACCTGGAAGGCCATCGTATTAAGGATGGTCAACAATACTCGAAGTTGCCACGTGGCTTTATAGGATTTATGAGCCCATAGTCTGTGTGCGCCTGCTGTTATACCAATTCCGCTACATTGATACAGGAAGATTGCTGCAGAAGAAAATCTAGTTAGAGAGCTCATTGTGCAGGTTTATGAGTTACGTATGCATCATACACAGATGATTTTCTTTCATCATTGTGATTGGGCAAGAAATGAATTAAATTTTAGTATTTTCATTTTTTTAAATCCATTTGGATGCTACATTTGCTCAAATATATTTGCCATGTCATAGTTGTTAGTTGGGTTTCACCATTAATCATTTTCTAGATAGCGCAAACTTTCGTCGCAAAATGAATTTTTCATATGAAATTACCATAACTTTCGAATAATTTCTACGTTGAACCGCTTCGACATTTAACTTGTAGAAAAGACTGAATTAAACTTTAGACATCATTTGAAACAACCTGAAACTGGACCTAAAAAGTTTCGAATTTCGAACTAAACGTCTTTTATATATCGACCTCCACCCCCCCCCCTCCCCCCCGCAACACCTTCAGTAGAAGAAGCCAAAATAACATTTTTTCACCCGCATGGATAATAGGGGAAAAGGGGAATACATTCTTTTAAATAAAAATAACGTGGGTACTATACTCAATTCAATTCGAAACATTTTAAATTCATAACATTTCCAGTAAAAATATCGCACTTTCAGCAAAATAGATGAATTTTGAACTAAAAACAATTATTTTGCAACTGAAAATCGAATAGTCAAATTTTCGGTTAAAAAAAATTAATTCTTAACAAAATACTAAAATCTTCAACCAAAGCACATGATTTTTAATCAAGCAGTTTCCCCTTTAACCGATGAAGATGAAATTTCAATGAAGACATGAATTTACAAAACAAAAAGACGAATTTCCAACTAAAAAAGATCAATTTTGTTTGAATCTTGAATTTTTATCTAAATAACTGAATTTTTAACTACAAAAGATAATATTTCTACCCAAAAGAGATGAATTTTCATAAAAAAGTTGAATTTTCAAACAAAACACATTTTTCAGTTGAGAAAAAAAAAATTCAACCACATTGTTGAATCTTTGAAGAAAAATGTAATTTTTAACCGAATAGTTCAATTTTCAACCAAATAGTTCAATTTTCTACCAAATAGTTGAGGTTTCAATAAAAAAACTGAACCAAATGGTTGAAAATTCAACTAAAAAGATGAATTTTCAAGCAAGAATATTTTCCACCAAAAAAGTCAAATTTTCAACAAAATATATAAATTTTCAACCAAATAGTTGAATTTCAAAAAAAAAAAAATTATTTTGCAACTAAAGAAGGAATAGTTACATTTTCAGTTTAAAAAAATCTGCCCGCTGCGCGGACATATTCTCATCGCTCGCAAGTTTGAGCGCGCGACTGTTGGTTTTCGCGATACGCGCTCGGTCTTTGTATTTCCCCCACATTTGCGCCCAGACTTTTTAAAATTAAAAGTATTTTTGATGTATTTTTTATAGCAAGAGTTTATAACAAATTTGTAGATCTTTTTTGGTTGAACAACTTTTGTCTTTTCATTTTTTTTTCATCTCTTGTGTCATTTTTTAAAAATTTAACTTGATTTGTACATCCTCTTCGAGTGAAAAAGTTTGCCTATTATTATTTTTTCTTTCCTTGTGTCGTCTTCCAAAACATTGAATTTGTTTTCAATGTCGTTTTTCACGAATAAAACAAAAACTACGCGTCCTATGAAAACGTGATTTGTAACAAATTTGTAGATCTTTCTTGAGTGCACGATTTTTGTATCTCCATCTTTTTTTGTATCTTGCATAGTTTGACCGCAAAATGAAATTTTTAATTATTTTTTGTGCAATCAAAATTTGAATTTTCGATTTTTCAAAAAAATTCAAAAAGCGGTTATGATGTTCTTGTAGGGCTCTCAAAAAGAAACGTTTTTCTCCTTTCAACTTTTTTTCATATCATGCGTTTTTCGGCTTAACATATTGATTTTCGTTTGTTTTTTGAGATTTTGAAAATGATATAACTCTGATAATTTTGAATAAATCAAAAAATTTCACTGCGATAAATCGTTTTTTCTCTTGGAGCATTACTAACAACCGCACATAGCATTTTCAAATTTTGAAAAAAAGTGGTCTCAAAAATTTTCAAAATGTGCTCAGTTTTTGAATTTTGATCCGCAATAGCTGGTTAACTAACTCGTTCTTTCTTTTTGAGCCTTCAAAAAGTGTGCCAAAGCACGATCTAATCTGATCATTCTTTCGAAAGTTATCGTGCCTACACGATACTACAGACTACAGACAGACAGACATGCAGACGGAGAGACAGACAGACACCTTCGTGAAAACCATTTTTTCTGACTCAGGGGGCCTCAAAACGTCGACATTTGATTGAATCCGCGAAAGTCATTTTTCACATAAAACCAATACCTTCTCATTGAGATGAGAATGTAAAAAAGAGTTGAAATCAGACTTATTTTAAATTGCACTATATTTCAAGTGATTGCATACATTTTTCTTTTAAAAATGTGTAATATTCTCCGTCAAAAAATAAATTCACTGTCATTACCCGGCTTTTGCTGTCAAGCAGCGGTCACCCTGTAAAGGTAGGTTTGAATCGTTACTTTCTTAATTTTACTTTGAAACTGAGAATTTTTCACGTTCTACTGTCTCTGATGACTTTAATATTTTCTGTTTCTGACGTAATTATATAGGAACTTATGTTAGAGAACGCAATGACGTTCTGCTGATAAAAAGTTCACTAAGAAATGCAGAATGGGAATAAAGACAAGTTAGACAAAAAGGAATTGACTTTGATGCAGCCTCTGACTCATAGGTCAAGCTTAATAAAAAAGTACAAGTAATCAAGAATTTGAAGAGAGATAAAAGTACCAAACCATTGCAAGATGATATTCAAAGGCAGATTGGAACTTAAAACCGAAATTGTTTTCTTAAAGAGAAAAATAATATAAAAATATCGCTACAATTCAATTGAAAAAATGTAACTGATAAATAATTTTTCAATTGTTCGAGAGATTTGGTCTCCAAAACAAAAATATTCTTCTTCTAATTTTCCTTGTAGTGAAGAGAAAGTTTTGGCACACAATCCTTTAAGGTATTTAATCAGCAATCATCTGCAATTCAAATGCAAAGTTGGTAGGCGACAAGCAAACAATCTGAGTCACTCTTCGGAATTTTTAAGATACGAGTACATGTTGATTTTCAAAATACTGATTATATATTTCTATAACTTCTTTGCAAAATTTATGTTTATTATCGCTAGGATTTAGATGACTAGAAACTAAATCTCCTAATGTTTGAAAATAAAATCTTGACATCCGTATCAAACATAAAAAGTTAAATTTAGTGAAGTCAAAATTACGTGAATAATTTTACAAGACTATTCAGATAGAAATAACAAGGAAGTGAACTGTGAATGAAAAAGTTGTAAAAAAGAATAACAAGGGTTGGAACGGAGCCAAAGTAATTCCTTTTTAAACTGGACGTCAGAAATGCATGAAAATTGTATAAGCTTTGACAGTTTACATTTCTAATTGTTGATGAATGTAAGTCTTCTGAAGATTTTAATATTTTCATAGGTCTTTGAAATTTAAGGAACATCCACAGGACTCTGATCTTAATTTCAACTAGATATTTTGATTAATTTATAATTTATATTATCCATTCTAAATTTTCAATAATTTCTGAGTGAAGAATTTGCAAAAGAAGATATTTTGAAATAATAAAAGTTTGATAAATTGTCTTTCTCCTGAGCGAAAATGAGTTTTTAAAAATAATATGAAAAAACTTTCAAAAATTTGTTTAATTGAAGTTTCGTCTACAATTACTAACATAATTCACGACTTTCAATAATGAAAACTTTATAAAATTGTCTTCCTCCTAAGTGGAAATAATTACAATTTTCTAAAGAAATTTGAAGATTTAAAATATAGAAATTTTATATTTTCTAAAATTTGAGACACTGAAATTTTGATTTTGACTACTAAAAACGATAAACATGTCTGAAATATAAAAATTAACAAATTGAATAAAGTCAAACGGAAGTGTGTTTCGTAGGACTACATATTAAAAAAAATAATAATATAGACTACACAGCGCAAAATGCTTTCAAACAGGGGAAATAGGGTGATTTTTGATCGAAAGTAGGGGAAAAATTCCTTTCAATAAAATTAATGTAACTATATTGAATTCAAAACCAACCGCTTAAGATTTAAAGTCGAACTAAATTGCATTTTTTACCCGAAAAGATGAATTATCAACAACCAAAATTAATTTAAAACCAAGAAAAATGATTTTTCACCAAAATAGTTGAATTTTCAACTCAATAAACAATTAATTTTAAACCAAATAGTCGCATTTGCAACCAAATAGTTGAATTTCCAAACAACAAAGAAATATTTTTCAAACAAATCAGCGAATTTTTAAACAAAAAGATTAAACTTTAACCAAATACAGTTGCATTTTCAACAAAAAAGTTGAGTTTTTCAAGCTAAATAGTCGAATTTTTTAGAAGACAGTTGAATTTTTAACTCAATTTAATAATGTCTAACACAATGTTCTAAGCAATTGTCCGGATGTGTGTGTGTGTGTGTGTGTGTGCATGTCACACTTTTTTGTGAACACGATAACTTGAAAACGGTTGCAGATAAATTGATGAAATTTGCAGGGCTTATTTTCGCCACTAATATCTTGAAACTGACAGAAGGATTTCTAAAAATATTTATTGCAATTTTTTTAAACTGAATAATATTTCAAAAATCAGTTTTTTATAGTATAACTTTTTTCATTAACATAGTTCAAAGTTGATGCAAGAATATAAAAGATTCATTGGTTCAAGACGAATCGATTGACTTATAATATCAATACATTTTATTAAAGAGTAGGGAAGTTATGATAATTTATATATTTTGAAAATCGGCTTTTTATAATAAAATATTTTTCATAACATAATTCAAAGTTGGTACAAGAACATAAAAGATTCCTTGGTACGAGACGCATCGATTCGAGACGAATTCGGTGTGAAGTAATTTCCGCCTTCCCTTTTCCAGCTCAAAAAATTACCATTTTAAATACAAAATTTGATTTGTCTGATTTGTCATTGTATTTTAGAATTTTTTTGTATTATTTTGTAATTTTGTATTTTTTGTAAATTTCTATTCTTAAATTGATCAAAATGAAAACTTTAGTTTATCTATTATTTTAAAAATATATGCTTCCTCTATGAGGAAGCAAATACATGTGCTACTGGGAAGAAAAGTGCTCGTGAAATGAGCACCATATAAATATAAATACAAATAAAGTGGAAACACTGGAGATCGAATTCACAGCTTGTTTATTTCAATAGTTGAATTTCCAACCTACAATTATGAATTTCCAACAAAAAAATGTAATACTTGATATTTCCAGCAAAGAAGATGACATTTCTACCCAAAAAGATGAATTTTCTACCAAAAAAGACTACCGTTCAACAAGGCAATTAAATTTTCAATTAAAAAAATATGACTTTTTAACAAAATAGTTGAATATTCAACAAAATAATTATATTTTCAAAAAATAGTTGAATTTCCAGTTAAACAATTAGGTTTTTAACCAACAAAAAAAAACTAATTTTCAACAAAACAGTTCAATTTTCAACTAATAACATTAATTTTTAACAATATAGTACAGTTTTCATCCAAGGAGTTGAATTTTTAACCAAAAATAAGACTTTGTCACAAAATAATTAAATTCTACACCAAAAAAATAATTTTCACTTAGAAAGGATGAACTTTTAACCGAAAATAGTTGGATATTCTTATTGGGTTCTATTAATTCAGATCGCATTTATGCAGAAAATCGGGAAAAATGGGAAAACGGGGAAGTTTCTTGAAAACAAGGGAAAAGGAGAAATTCTTTAAAAAGAGAGAAAATAGCGGACCAGGGAAGAGTGTGAAGTCTGTTGATATAGTTGTTCTTTTTTAATTTCACTAGCTTTACGACGGTTATTACGAGGAAAAAGGGGTCTTCTTTTGTTAAAAATTAAATCTTTTTTTATTAAAAATGCAACTGTTTGGTTATAAATTAATCGGTTTTTGCTGAGGATTCAATTACTTGGTTGAAAGTTGAACTACTTTATTATAAATTCCTTTTTATTTTGGTTGAAGATTCATCATTCTAGTTGAAAATTGATGTCCCGGAAGTTAGATCCGCAAATTTATTTGTTCAAAAAAATGAAAGTTGTGCTAAATTATGCTAGACTTGTGCTGATTTGTGCCGTAAACGGTTTTTTGAAAAATAAAAAATTACGGGTACAATTTTTGAAAACCTTTTTTTTCGCTAGATCCGCAACTTCTTACTCGAGCAAAAAGAAATGTTGTGCTAGGCGACTCGATGTATACACAATTTTGTGCAGGAAAGAAAAATTCCAAAAACCTGACTGTTACCGAAAAAAAAAATCAAAACATTTTATTATTTTTAAAAATTTGGAAAAAATAAAACTTGTGCTGGGGTGTGTTCTACAAATGCAGTTTTTGTTCCCTTTGGAAAAATTACGTGACATCGACAGTTCTTATATTAAAACTCGAAACGTAAAACTCAAAAAACATGAAAGATCCAAAAATAGTCGAATTTTGAAAAAAGAAAACTTGTGCTGGATTGTGTTCGACAAATGCAGTCTTTATTCCCCCTAACAAAATTACGTGTGATCAACAGTTCTCATATTCAAACTCAAAACGCAAAACTCAAAAAACATAAAAGATCCAAAAATAGTCCAATTTGGAAAAAAGGAAACTTGTGCTGGGTTGTGCTCGACAAATGCAGTCTATATTCCTTCTAAGAAAATTACGTGAGACCAACAGTTCTCATATTAAAACTCCAAAAACATAATAGACGCAGAAATATGTTTTTTGAGTTTTTAATATGAGAACTGTTGATCTCACGTAATTTTATTAGAGGGAATAAAGACTGAATTTGTCGAGCACAACCCAGCACAAGTTTTCTTTTTTCAAAATTTGACTATTTTTAGATCTTTTATGTTTTTTGTATTTTACATTTTGAGTTTTAATATGAGAACTGTTGATCTCACGTAATTTTGCAAAAGGGACCAAAGACTGAATTTGTCGAGCACAACCCAGCACAAGTTTTCTTTTTACAAAATTTGACTATTTTTGGATCTTTTATGTTTTTTGAGTTTTACGTTTTGAGTTTTTAATATGAGAGCTGTTGGACTCACGTGATTTTGTCAGAGGGAATAAAGACCGCATTTGTCGAGCACAACCCAGCACAAGTTTTATTTTTTTCGAAATTTGACTATTTTTGAATCTTTTATGTTTTTTGAGTTTTATGTTTTGAGTTTTAATATGAGAACTGTTGATCTCACGTAATTTTGTTAGAGGGAATAAAGACTGCATTTGTCGGGCACAACCCAGCACCAGTTTTATTTGTTCGAAATTTGACTATTTTTGAATCTTTTATGTTTTGAGTTTTAATATGAGAACTGTTATCTCACGTGATTTTGTCATAGGGAATAAAGGCTGCATTTGTCGAGCAAAACCCAGCACAAGTTTTATTTTTTCAAAATTTGACTGTTTTTGGATCTTTTATGTTTTTTGAGTTTTGCGTTTTGAATGTTGATATGACAACTGTTGATCTAACGTAATTTTGTTAGAGGGAATAAAGACTGCATTTGTCGAGCACAACCCAGCACAAGTTTTATTTTTTCCAAATTTTTAAAAATAATAAAATGTTTTGGTTTTTTTTTTCGGTAACAGTCAGGTTTTTGGAATTTTTCTTTCCTGCACAAAATTGTGTATACTTCGAGTCGCCTAGCAGAACCTTGCTTTTTGCTCGAGTAAGAAGTTGCGGATCTAGCGAAAAAAACGTTTTTCAAAAATTGTACCGGTAATTTTTTATTTTTCAAAAAACCGTTTACGGCATAAATCAGCACAACTCTAGCACAATTTAGCACGACTTTCATTTTTTTGAAAAAAAAAAGTTTGCGGATCTAACTTCCGGGACATTGAAAATTGATCGCTTTGTTTTAAAATTTCAATATTGTGTTGAAAATTCGTTTTTTTTTTTTTGGTTGACAATAAATCTTTTTAACTAAAAATTTTAATATTTCATTTTTGATTGAATATTTATATTTTTTACTGGAAAATCAAACTGTTTGGTTGAGAATTAATTTGTTTAGTTTGAGGTTTCATCTATTTTCTTAAAAATTAATCGTTTTGGTAGAAATCACTTGTTTTTTATTTAAAATAAAAAACTTCTTTGGTTGAAAATTCAACTACTCAGTTGAAAGTTGAAAAGCGGGGTAGTTTCTTGAAAACAGGGGGAAAAATAGGAATTCTTAAAAAAAAAAGGGGAGAAAAAAGAGGATCAGGGAAGAGAGTGTGAAGTCTCTTAATATAGTTGTTCTTTTTTAATTTTGCTAGCTTTAAGATGGTTATTAAGAGAAAGGGAGTTTGCTGGAATCATGAATCTGATTCACTATTTTGAAAAATATATAATCCATGAACTTCTCAACTCACCACAAGTAGTTCTCGTGGAAGGTCACCACCATTATTAATTCCCCTATTCATGGATATGAACTGCTCCACACTGGGTTTGTCCTTAACACTAGGATTATGTAATGAAGTATTAAGCATGATTATGGCAAAGCTGAGAACGTAGCAAGTATCCGTATTCGTAAAAATATTAGTATTCAGCTGGCAATATCGCTGGGCGAAACACTCCATCATTCTGTCGATTTTCTGGGCTTCTCCTGGTAATCTGAAGGACCAGAGGAACTGCCTCAGAGCCTGGACCAGGATCAGGTCCGTGAAATCGTGGAGCTCGACGAAAGCTCGAAGGACTTTTTCGTTGAAATCGTGCCTTTCTCCCAGGTAATCGCCGATCGCAGTTTTGTTCAGACCCTCGCCTTTGTAGAGAAACTGCGCAACGTCTTCGGGAGTTGCTGCCAGGAGGTTGTGTTCTATCAGGTACTCGATACCCTTTTTCGGGTCCATATTGAACTTCTTACGACCGATCGACATTTGCTTCGCTTTATTCGAAGGCTTCGACTCGTCGGGCACGAGTCCTCCTCCTTCCATCGCCTCCATCTCGGCCACAACTTCACCCAACTCATCTTTCAGTTGCTGAAATCATAAAAAAAGAAAATCTTAGAGATACTGCAAATTTTCGTCTGCTTAAATGCTTAAAACATTTTTATCAAAACACTAACTTCCACCTCTCATCGCTTCCCCAGCTAGCACTCCCATTCGTGAGCCCTCACTACCCTTCCCCTACTTACCCTCATTTCTAATAATTTCCCCTCACTTCTCGTACTTCGCCTTCCCTATTTTCCCCAACCCTCATTTCCCTCATGACCAAACACTTCCCCTACATTCCCTCCCTCATTTCCCCTACTTTCCCTTCACTAATTTCTCCACAGTTCCCTACTTTAGCTCCACTCACTTCCCCTCCTTGGAAAAAGTACGAAGGATGGACGGATGGACCGACGGATGGACCGACGGACATTCGACCGAAACTATTCTACCCGGGGCAACGAAACCCTAACAAGAGCATTTTTTTTAACGGGGAAATTTTTTTCTTTTAGAAATACCAACGAAAGGAACAAAAATTAATAAATACGACACTTGAAAAAAAAAACTACAAATTTTATTACAATAGAAAAGAAACACGCGTGAGATTTTGTTTTGCCTCACGGAATTTTTAAATTGAAATATGAAAATTAATACTTTGGCTTCAGAATTAATATATGTATAATATTTCTATATAGACAATCAAACAACAGTTGAATTTTTGTTAAAAATGACTGACTTTCGACGAGAAACACTAACATAACCTAAAGTTGTTCAAAATTGTATAAATTTAATTTTTGCAGTCAAATTATTCTTGTTTAAAATAACAGATTTCCGGTGAAAAATACTAAAATTCCCTATTAATGTTCAAATATTGTAAATATTCCTGGAAATATAATTATTTTTTATTAACAATAACAATTTTAGACTAAAATAAAATAACTACCATAACATAACAACAAATTGTTAAAGATTATATCTACTCTTTTTAAAACCCGAGCGTAACCTAACATTTTTCAAAAATTTGTTATCTTCTTTGAAATCCAACTATTTGTTATTAAGAGTACTGATTTCCGGTACAAAACACCAACAAAATCAAAATATTATGAATTTTATGATACTGGGTGACAATCTAAAGAATAATGATAATCTGAAAAATCTATGATTTTTCGAATTAAAAATACCAATTTTCGACAAAAAAACACTAACATAACATAACAAAAAATGGTTACAAATTTTAAAACATCTTTGAAATTTAATGATTTTTGTTTAAGATAACCGATTTCCGATGAAAAATGTTAACATAACCTTAAATTGTTCAAAAATTGTCAATCTTATTTGAAATATAAGCCGATTTTTCCTGTGGAACCCGATAGCTTAACCTACAATTGTAGAAAAAAATATTATCTTCTTTGAAATC
The DNA here is from genome assembly GCA_011634705.1 of Andricus grossulariae. Taxonomy (NCBI): domain Eukaryota; kingdom Metazoa; phylum Arthropoda; class Insecta; order Hymenoptera; family Cynipidae; genus Andricus; species Andricus grossulariae. The sequence goes on from JAABKJ010004126.1 coordinate 20,305, forward strand.
TCATGATTTTTAAAAAAAGACTGCTTTCCGGTGTAAAACGTTAACATAACCTGAAATTTTTATTAAGTTGTAAGTCTTCTTTGAAATGTTTAAAATATAATTTTGTTTTAATTAACAATACAAATTTCCGACAAAAACACTGACATAATTCAAAATTGTTCAAGCTTCTACATTTTATTATTCAAACAAAAATAATTGGATTTAAATAAAATTATTTTTATTACAAAATGCCAATTTCAGAGTTGAAACTTACCAACATAACCTAACGTTGTTGCAAAATGGTAAATATTCTTTAAAATCTAATAATTTTGTATTAAAAATACCAATAATTCCTGATGAAAAACACTAATATAAAATAACACAAAATTGTTCATAATTGTAAATCTTATTTGAAATTGAATGATTTATGTTTAAAATAACGTAATAACGTAATGGTTTTTGTTTTAAAATACTAGTTTTTGATGTGAAACGCTAACGTAAACTTAAATTGTTCAAGAATTATGAAACTTTGAAGTCAAATGACTTGTTTTAAAAATCTCAATTTATGGTAAAAAACATTACCTAAAACTGTGGAAAAGTGGATATATTGATGATGGTGTTTGTTTAAAATAGCTGATTTCCAGTAAAAAAAAAACTAATACAACCCAAGATTTTTAGAAATTTTAAGTCTTCTTCGGAACTTTCTGATCTTATATTAAAATTATTTTTTTGACATACTAATGTCGAAATTTCTCTTAATTAAAATAAAAGGTTTATTATGATCATGCTTAGATTTAATTTAAAAAATTTCAAATTTAAGATATAAAACAAACTTCGAATAATGAAAAGCCAACCAAATTTTCGATAACAATGATTGTGAGACTTTCAATACATATCGCTATCCGCCGCAAGTTTCTTATAATTCTTGAAAAATTGAGTGCAACTTAAAAAAAGGGGGAAAATTGCAAAAATGAGCGAATATATGGATTATACGGGGTTTTAAGAAAAATAGGAGAAATTGGGATAATTTCTCAGCAAATAGACTTTCAGATTTAAAAAATTAATAATCTTTAATAGAGAGCTATTCACACTTGAACAATTTCGCATTTTTACGTACGAAATTGAATTATGTGAATTTTCGAAAAACCTTATTTAACTTGAATGTATTCAAATTTTAAAATGATACAATTTTGAAACCAGACTAATTTCTTCTACTTTGAAGAAATTCCTGACCTTTTAATACTTATTTACAGTTCATTCCCGAGTTCATTTAACTCAGGATAAAAATTCTTTGTTTTACACGAGTGTGATAAGAAAACGAAGAACACGAAAGGCACTCAACAAGGACGGCCTCGTAGCGTCCTTAAGAATTCTCAAAGCGTAAGCGCTTCTGAGTTACTTTTTGTTACGTTCAAAAATAGACACTCAAGCCTGATTGTGAGAAGAGCCATCTTTTTTATCGCAGAATCAGAACCTCAATCACGATTCTTACAATTAATTACAACCCTTAAAAGGTTTCTGTTCCAAAGTAATGCTCGGAACAGCTAATTTTTTCTGATTTATTAGTCCTTGAAAAACTCATAATAATTTTTCAAATAAACAACTCAATTGGTACTAAAATTTGCAACTTCCTCTAGATGTCGTGTGAGAACTTGAATTGAACTTGAGAACTTTACTTGAATACGTGATCGAAACAATTAGTTTGACCTCATTACGAGATCATGAGCAGTTCGGGAAGTTTTCCCGTGTATCACTTCAATTAAAGTACGCCGGAAATCCAATTAGAGTTAGGACTGTTTCCGCGTCTGAGAATATTAGATAATTGAAGTTTGATGTAAAAATGGTATAGCAAGATTTTATTTAACTGTAAAGATGTTCATCAGTGAAAAATTTTAATTTTTTTAAATTAGACGCTATCCCTAATTTTAGGAATGGAAGCCCTATAAAAAGGAAATGTTAGTTATAATGACCTCTTAAAAACGAAAGACCGTTTCCCAAATGTCCATCGTATAAACGATAAAATTGGAGGGTAGCTTGTGAACGAAAGTGTTTTCAGGCAATTTTCATAAGGAAGTGGAGTTTATTTTCGGCCGGATATAGTCATAACACGGACGACATGTTAAGACTGTTTGATCTTCCGGAAGTCTTCAGGACTCCCGCAACACGTGTTATTACAAACGCGTTACAGGATTATTTATAGCCACTCCTTACATGACAATCGAGTTCTCATTTTACAAAAAAAACCCTTCTATTTCTGAAATGAAACGGTTTGAAATGAAATACGTCATTAGGGTCCGCTCACTTTCTACGCTCTTCTTAATGAAGAAGAAATCCCAATTAAAGGTAATAAAAAAAAATGAATGCCAGATTTCAAAATTATTTTTGCTGAGAATGTCCTAAAGTTATTTTTTTCAATTTCTCGAGAAATTGAAATATTATACAACTCTTGGCAATATCACAGACTTCACAGAACTAATGTAGATAACATATTGAATACAATACGAAACGCTTCAAATTCTTAAGATTTTAAGTCGAAATATTTTACATTGTTAATGAAATAGTTTAGTTTTCAAGCTAAAAAGTCAAAAGTTTTAGAAAAATGTTGTCTTTGAAACCTGAATAGACGATTCTTCCATAAAAAAGTTCATTTTCAACCAAGAAAGATGAATCTTCAACCAAATAGTTGAACTTTCAAGCAAAAGAGACGAATTTTCAAGAAAATAGTTTAGTTTGTAACCAAATAGTTGAATTTTCAACCTATAAAGATAAATTTTCAAACCAAAAATATAATAGATGATATTTCAAGCCAAAAAAATGTTTAATGTAAATGAAAATAGTTGAATTCAACCAAAAAGACGAATTTTCAACAAAAGTATGGAATTTTCAGCTAAGAACATTAATCTTCAAACAAAATAAAAACGAATTTTCAACCAAAAAATACTTTCAACCAAAATAGATTTTATACCAAAAGAGTTGAGTTTTCAAGATAAAAAGTCGAATATTTTAGAAAACCGTTGACTTTGAAAACTGAAAAGAAGAATCTTTAACAAAAAAGTTCATTTTCAACCCAGAATGGTGAACTTTCAATCAAAGAAGATGAATTCTCAACGGAAAATATAATAACTGCTATTTCAAGCAAAAAAGACTTTTATTTTAAAACAAAAACAGTTTAATTCTACCACCATGACGAATTTTTAACAAAAAAGTTTAATTATCAGTTTAAAACAATAATTTTCAAACAAATTTTCAACCACATAGTTGAACTTTCAAGCCAAAGAGACGAAATTTTTAAAAAATAGTTAAATTTTTAAACAAGTAGTTGAATTTTCAAGCAAAAAGGCGAATTTTTAAGAAATTTTCAGAATTTTCCAGCAAAAAATATGACTTTATAAAAAAAATGTTTAATTTTCAACAACAACGTTTATTTATCTAGAAAAAGGGAACATTTCTTGAAAACAGGGGGAAAAAGAGGAATTCTTTAAAAAAAGGTGAATAGGGAGAAACTGTGTGTAGTCTGATATCATATTAAAGGCAAAATAAATCACATAATTCTCTTGTTGATGGCGTCGAAATTAATAAATCAAAGAATAATCCTCTTAGGATTTTTATAAAGAAATCTTATGATCGAGGAGTGCATAATTTGTATAATCTACAAAGACGATAAAACCGCCTAAGACGCGAAGCCAACCAAGTATACGTGATTATGGTGCTTCTTTCATTTTTCCACTACCTTTGTAACTGCAAACTAGTGAAAAGAAAAAGCAAAAGCTAGGCAAGTTACTCAAATAAAATTCAAATAACAGTGATTATATTTTGAAACTTTAAGATAAAAAAATTCGAAAAATAAAAAATCTAAACTTACATGATTAAAAAAAGGAGCATTGCGACACGAACATCAAATTAAAGTTTTTGTTTAAAATCTACATTTCCAAGCCATTAGTTTTAAGGCCTTTAAGATTTCATTTAATTAAACTGTAAATTGATTAAATTTTGAAATATCCAAATTTAGGTCAAAAAAATTTTATGGAAAATAATCTCCGAAATTATTTTGGCCTTTTCTTTTTGTATACTTCATCTTTCGTATTTTAAACATGGTTTGGATTAATATTTTTTGGTATTCACAATATTTTTTTTCCAAGCTGATCATTGTTTCTTTAATCACCGTCCAATGTTGAAAAAACATGCACCTCTAACTAAAAAAAATTCCCCCTCCATTATCACGAAACCTAATGACATTTTCCGATCAAACTTTTCACGCTTCATTGATATTTTTTTCCAAAATAGAAAATTCGGTTTCTGGGAACGCCTTTGTCACTCTTGAAAAATCGTAAAAATGTTTTATGTGCCTAGGGATAAGAGTCCACGAAACGTTTCACTGAAACATTAAAGTTTCAATCAACAGTCGAACGTTTCATCAAAGCAAAGCTTCAGAAACGTTCAAAAGTTTCACAATAAATAGATGAATCTTTAACCAAATAGTTGAATTTTCAATAAAAACGATCAATTTTCAACCAGGGGGCATTCAAAAAATA
>JAABKJ010004127.1:0-24815 GCA_011634705.1 Andricus grossulariae
AGCAGTGTTGCGGAATGAACGTGTTATTTAAATAAGTAACACGAGAATTCTAGATCAATCTAAAATATCTATACCTTGAACCTATATACCTATCTACCCTTCACCTATATACCCATCGTCACATTACTACTTTCCAACCGAATAATTCACGCCTGCCCCGAAAGGGAAACGGCTTAATGATATAATAATATAAACTATTTAGATAGTATAGACTGAAAACATTTTTCATTATTGTGTATGATTATTGCAAATTTTTATTCGCAATTTTGAATCCTCCATATTGAGAATATCTCGTAACTTCAAATTAGCGTAACTTTGAGAAAAAAGTCGTAATTGCACTCTGCAATTCTTAAATGAAACAGTAAGCGTAGTACTAACAATAAATAATGTGACTAAAGAGAAAGTCGAAGAACATGTTGTGCATTCTGCAAATAACCTCAAAAGTAGCCAGAAACGCAATTTTTTGGGTGCATAATCTCAAATATCTCAAAATCCTGACCTGGCGGGCCAATTTTGACCCCGGATTCGGATTCTACGCAAAAAATTTCTTCGGAAATGACCCTCCGCTATCCAACAACTGACATGACCTCATTATTTTCAGGCCTGTGTTATCGTAGAATGTACAAGATGATCAATTAAGACGTTAAATTCTTCATGAAGATGGTGTTATAATAAAAAAGTAACATGATAATCGTGTAGAGAATTCTCAAAAACATACATAATAACCTGTCAGTGCAATACTAGATAAGATTTTGCAACGAGGAGAAACGAACGTTAAAAAAAAATTGCTTTAACTGCATGTGAAAAACCGCATAAAAATGGTTAAAATTCAAAACTTTGCGGAGTTGGGGTGAAAAACCTCGAAAGGTAGGGCTAGGATGGGTTGAACTTTGTTGTGGGTACCTCAAGGGATCTTTTTGGACCAGTTATAACCCTTCGGGCGCTGAACACCTGAAGAGCTTCCCTTGTTAGTATCTGCTTTGCTCTGACAAAGCCGATTATTCACGATATGCTAATCACAAACAAGATCGTCGGTTCGACATGCAAGATGGAATTAATTGGCTACTTATGATCGTCTTATACATAGTTAGACATAAGACACAAGGTAATCCAATTTAGCTGTAACATCGTCACTAATTTCATGAAACTCAAATGCCATAGAACATTTAATTGCAACAGTTACTATCAGGGATTTTAATTGAAACTTCACTAACTGCGTTGCTTACAACTACAAACCGCTCTTGCATCTAAACTCAATTAATTTATAAACATTTATTAAGAAATAACTCTTCAAATTGTAATTTAAAAAAATGGTGTTTTTATTCTTGAAATGTTTTCTGTATGATGCATTGAATCGAATGGAAGATATTTTTATTGGAAATTTACAGCTAGGGCACCAGAGAAGTTCAGACTTGACAGCCTAAAATGCTCTCGAAGCAGGGGAAATAGGATGATTTTTCACGAAAATAGAGCAATAAATCTGATTAAAATCATTGTAGGTAACATATCTAATTCTATTTCAAACGTTTTGAATTTCTAAGATTAAAAGTCGAAATATATTGCATTTGCAACTAAATATATTAATTTTTTAAACCAATAGTTGAACTTTCAACCAGAAAGATTCATGTTTTTTAACCAAAAGGATTTCAATGAAAATTTTTTTTTAAATCTGCTTGCTGCGTCGGCACATTCTCATCGCGCGCCGTGCGCGCGGCTCGCAAGTTAGAGCGCGTCTTGGGCGCTCGTCTGTTGGATCTCGCGCTTTGCGCTCGATTATATATTTCTTCCTCCACATTTATGCCCAGACCTTTTAAAATTAAAGGTGAAACATCGACAAATATAATGTTGCGATTGTGAATTTTCTTCTGTTAAGGCTCCTTCGGCTTTAACGAACCCATTCTCATCACGCATCTCGTGCTTCGCACTCGATTTTTTCCAAAGTGCGAACTTTTTTACATTAAGTTCAACTCTATTACACTCAACTCTCGGATTCTGTCCCCCGGTCTCGGCCTTCCTAGAACTGTTGGCCCAAGCAGTTTCTCAGCGCGCAGGGCGAGAGACGGTTGTGAATCTTGCTTGAAAAACACCAGCAGCGTAGTGGAAAGGCACCAGTGCGCGGGTACTCACATTAGGAGATTGTGCAATATTATGAATTCCAATTGGAAACGGATCAGACGGCCCTGACTGTTTGCGCTTGGATCCCCGCGATTTGTGGCCAAGGCTATTTTCAGGTAACCCCCGAAACTGGACTGAAACCGAGAGTTCGATGTATATGAAATGAATATTATATTTATTTCTGTAGCTTGGTCTGGGTGTGCTCAATTAGATATTGTAAAATAATGTACGAATTTTATTGATCATAATCACTCTAATATTTGTTCCTTAATTCGCACTAATTTTAATTCTTAACTACCCTGGAAAATGTATCATTTCAATAAATCTATATTATTACATTTCACAACATGCATTGATGTTGGAACATATGTGTTTTCCCTGTCTTGTTTTTATAATAAAACAAGTGGGCATCCTCTAAAAAAAACAATTTGGTTATTAAACATGTTATTCCACCTTTTATCGGTTTTCCAAAAATTTATTTTTCCACGTTATTTTTTAGGATTTGAACGAAAAATACGCATCCTATCGAAAAATAATTAAAATGAATTTGTAGATATTTTTGCATGAAAAACTTTTGTCTATTAATTGTTTCTCGTAGCTTGTGTCATTTGTCCAAAAATTTAATTTTTTTAGTTTCAAATTTATTTTTTACGATTAAAACAAAAACTACGCGTCCTATCTGAAGTGATCAATAACAAATCTGTAGCTATTTTTGGGCGATCAACTTTTGTTCATTCTTTTTTTTTCATAGCTTGTGTCGTTTGACCAAATTATTTTTTGATTTTTTTTTTAATTTTAAAGAAAAACTACGCGTCCTATCAAAAAATGATTATCACCAAATTTTTAGATATTTCTTGGGTGAATAACTTTTATCTATTCATTTTTTTCGTAGCTTGTGTCGTTTGTAAAAAAATTTATTTTTTATTTTCAATGTTATTGAATATATAATTCCCCAGAAAGAGAAAAAAAATTGAATAAAGTAGATCAAGTAAAAATAAAAATGATTAAAATATCAACACCTGAATCCTGTTAGTCTGTGATATCTTAGAAGGAAAAGAAATGATTGAAAATAACAGATAATATTTTTAAACTAAAGTTTCGTGAAAATCTGTTGTATAAAGAAATTCTAGTGTCAGAGCAATTGAGTTTGTTTATAAATTTAATTTGTTTTCAGTTGTTTTTTCAGGATATTCAAGAAGGAATTTTCATTTATATTGGCACTGACAAGTTGCAGAAGGCTTCTGAAATTTGTATTTGAAATTATTTCTTTACATCTTTCAAAAAATCCCCATTTTTATGCAGTGTAAAATTATGGTATATTTAGGTGTGAATTTCATAAAAACAGTTTATATATGATTTTTCAAAATTTTAGAAATATGTTATAAATTAAAATTTTCATATAAATGTTAATTCAACAGCAGGTTTTAATGAAGACATTAATTGAAAAATATGTCCTAATATGATTCTTACTTGAAATTAGGAATATTATAATAATGTAAGCGAAAATTTGAAATAATTGAACATTATTATTGCATTTATACTTTTAAACATTAATAAAATCCTTACCCAAAATGAAATTTGTTCTGTCTTCTTATTTTTTTCTTTGGGTAAAACTAGAACAGATGGTTAACGAACTACCATATGCGAGATAACAGTAGGCATATGTTTTTGAAGCTTAACAACTCACAACAAAAAATGCTAGCAAAATGAGTAAATATTTATTTGAAGGCTCAAAGTATTCTACGTAAATGAGCTTAAAGAAGTTAATTTAAAAAAATGTGTGTTTGGCAGACTGAAAAATGTAAAAAAAAAAACGTAAGGAACTTCGAACACATTTCAGAAGAGTCAAGTTGAGAGAATTATTTTTCATGCAACAGGCAAGGAAAAATTTAAAAAAATGCACGAATATCAAGAAAACACTTATAAAAAAATTGCTGTTAACAAATTTGAGAAATAATGAAAATTTTTGCTTGAAGCGATTCAAACTGCAAGCTGTAACGCAAAGGCTCGGTAATTATTTACAATCTCCAGCAAATCTATGATTGTTTTTCTTTACGGGAAAATCGCGATATTTCTGGACATTAGTTTGATGGAAAGTAATTTAGAAACCAGCAGGGGTGCCTTTTTTTGCTGGCGACTGCTGGTGACGTTCTTTGACCCGTGCTTCTGAACTCTTTCCCAGACATTGACGCCTCTTTTGATCTGCAACAAAAACAAGGCATCCCCGCTGGTTTAAGAAATATATAACGCCTTTAGGGGAGGGGGGGGGGGCTCACCTCGAGCATTACGCCAATTTTCTACAAATAATTGAATTTGTAATTCGAAAATATGAATTTTCAGCCAAGCAGTTCAATTTTCTACCAAATTGTTAAATTTTCAAACTAAACATACCTATGAATATAAAAAAAAAATAAAACTGCATAAAATGTCGATTCCCGTTGACTTTGTTTGAACTCACATATTTTATGTATTTTTTCATGCAAATTTTCTTATATTTTTTTAATACACTGATATTATGTATTTTCGCACGCTAAACGTAAATTAAACTCCCTCCACCCATGAACCTCTTAAACAGATTATCCCCCCCCCACCCGCTCCGCCCGACCAAAAATCATTGAAAAGGGGTTGAGGGTGCCCACGAGTCGGAAGCGTCTTTGAATCGATATCGATCTCAATTTTAAGGCACCCCAACCCCTTTTCAAACGGTTACAGTATTATTTTTTACACAAGTTTCTTTTATTTTCAAATATTTAAGTGTTCATTTATTGCACTTGATTGACTTATTTTTCTATTGAAATTTCTATTGAAATTGAAATGAAGTGAAATACTTACTATTTATTTTTCGTTTGGATAAAAAAGTGAAACTTGCTTAAAAAATTCTGGAATTCGCTGCTTGTAATATCTCTCTTGAAATAAAATTCTGCCAAATAACCTAAAAAGTGAGTTGCGCATGTTCCATAACGAGGAATATTTGCTCTTAATACATGCCAAGTTCTTTCGATAAGTTGTGTGTGTGTGTACCTAGATAATATACGCAATAAGTGACAATTATAAAAAATGACATATTTTTTAGGTGCACTTACTTACTTAGGTTTACTTTTTTTTCAATCTTTTTACCTGTGTTTGGATCCACAAAATTCATTGGAGCATTTACTTTCAGATGCTGATAATCATCATCAGATAGACAATCATATGATTTCCACATATCAGACATGATAATGGTCCCGGATTTTATCCACTGTTTTTAAAAGGGGTTGGGGTGCCATTGAATTTGAAGCGATCTCGACTGGGGGTCATTTACGACTCGTAGGCGCCTTTAAACTCTTACCAACAGGTTTTGCTGGTGGCGTTTGGAGTAAGGCTTCCGTTTGATGCACGTTAATTATAAAAAAAATACATAAAGTAAGTTTTAAAGAAATCCAAGAAGATCCAAATTTTCGCTAGTAAAAATCTCGATATCTCAACAACGGAAAGAGAGGGACACTTTTTCCACAAAATTCGTATTGAGGATAACAGAATACATAAAACATGTGAGTTCAAATAAAATCGAAGAGGATCGAACTTTAATGCAGTTTCACCCAAAAAAGTTAAGTTTCAATTTAAAAAGATGAATTTTCCACCAAATGGTTGAATTTGAAAAAAAAAAGATTAAATTTCTAACAAACACAGTTGCACGTTTAGCCAAATAGTTGAATTATTATCAAACCAAATAAAATCTAAATATTCAGAAGGCAGTTACATTCTTAACAGAACAGTTTATTTTCAACCGAAAAGATAACATTTCTACCAAAAAAGGTGAATTGTCTATTCAGGAAGACAAACGTTTATTTTTAACGAAATAATTTAATGTCTGGCCCAATAGTTGATTTTTTAATCCAAAGAAATGAATTCTGTACCAAAAATATAATAGTACACTTTTAAACCGAAGTGAATTAACTTTTAACCAAAAATAGTTGTATTTTCTTATTGGATTCTATTAAGTCAGTTCATATTTCAGCGAAAAACGGGAAAAAGGAATAGAAACAAGGAAAAGAGTGTGAAGTCCGGAAGTTGAATAACCGAATGAGAAGAAATAACGAGGGAGAATTAACACGAAGTCGGAAACGTTCACACTCGCGGAAAGGTACTCATGTGCAAATAAAAATGTGCGTATCTGCATGCTAAGCAACTATGTGCTGGCGTCAGATGTCATTTAAACGTACCACACACATATTTTTACCAATTTTGGAAAACAAACACCGGTTTTCTAGATAAAAAGCATAACATTTTTATATTCTATGACAAGATGAATGTACTCTTATTATTTTTGGTATTAATTTGTAGTTACTGTTGGTGTGCTGTAATCTCGGCTATAATTAAGAAAACAGTATCTGCTAAAAAAATCATAAGAAATAATTTCGAAACGCATGAATAAGGTGTAAATGACTGAAAATTATGTTGAAAGGGATTTACTTTGTGTATATCAGGATACACGTATTAAAATATCTAGAAAACTAACAAAAGCAGTTTATTAAAGAGCCGAAAAAATCGATACTTATTTGTGACCATAGTCGGTAAAACAGAACGATAAATATTTATATACTTTAAAGAATGTTAAATTGATTATGTTTGTAAATCATTTAATTTATACACCTTTAAATACATAATGCAGAATATTTTCGCTTATATTCTACTAATTTAGAGTCAATTATGTTAATAAGTCTTAATGTTAATAAGTAAATTACTTACCTGATAATAAATAATTTTATGTCAGTAAGTCAATTTATGTTAATAAAAATAGGCAGGACTTTGGCATACCCATGAGCAACCTGTCATTTCGCAGATACGATTATTTACATTTGCATTCGTGGTGATTTTCGGAGATACGGTAAAATAGTTTTTAAAAGTTAACTACCTTCCACTGTGAATTTTTATTGTTCTCATGAACATCTGAGTGAAAGGAAGTATCATAAACGTATTGACGACTTTATCTCAGTTTCGGCCAAAATTGCAGATACGCTCATTTTCATTTTCACGACAAGGTATTAAGCTATATTAACGCAAAAATGAGCTTACACATATATAAGCTGATAAACTTCACTTATAAATAGCTTAATTTTTTTTCTCTTAAAAACGACTTTTCTATGAACTTGGAATAATTCGTCAAATATCCATGGAGTTAAAGAAACGTGACAAGGAGAATATGTTTTCCTTTATGATTATATCTCCTATTGGTGACGATATTAAAGAGAAATAAGACAAGTAAAAATTGTATATCAAAATCGCGAACAATGAAAATATCATTTAGGAGCAAAATAAAAGTGTTGGACATAGTTACAAGTGGAAGTAAAAATAATATATTTTTTTTATCGGAAACTTGGTAGTGACCTAAACAGACACAAATACCGCTTCACAATTCGTCATCAGTCAATGTTGGTGCACTGAGAGACCAATAATTTAGAAAATAAATATATGTAACTTTAAAAAGTTGTATTAAAGTTTCACATAATTGTATTAATCTGGCGTATAATTTTTCGAAAATCTATTAATTATACTGTACAAAAAATTCTCTCACTGAAATCTATTTAAAACTCCTTTGAATTCTTTTAATTACTTCAAAATGTTTGAAACCCTTCGAAATATCTTCAAATTATTGAAATCTATTCAAAATTCATTGTAATCCTTTGCAATACCCTAAAATATTGCAAACACCTTGAAATTCCTTTAAATTACTTCAAATCAATTAAAAACTCTTTGGAATAGCTCAAGATTATTGAAATCAATTTAATTTCCTGGGAATCTTTTTATTTATTTTAACATGTTTGAAACTCTTTGAAATACCTTCAAATTACTGAAATCTATTCAGAATTCCTTGAAATCTTTTCAAATACCCTAAGATATTTCAAACCCCTTGGAATATCTTCAGATTATTGAAATCTATTTAAAACGCCTTGGAATTCTTTCAATTACTTTCAAATGTTTGAAACCCTCTGATATACTTTCAAATTATTAAAATCAATTTAACTTCTTTGGAATCTTTTTAATTACCTTAAAATGTTTGAAGGCATTTGAAATACCACCAAGCTATTGAAATCTATTCAAAATTCATCGGAATTCTTTAAAATACTCTAAAATATTGCAAACCCTTTGAAATTCCTTCAAATTTAACTTGTTCTCGGGTTAAAAAGAACCCGGTTTTCCACCATAGCCACGGACTAAGTCAAGTGACTAATGAGATGAGTATGTACTTAGTTAATATAATACGATGCATGAAATAATTTGCGATGATGTTTTAGGTACAAAATTATGAGCATGGTGTAGTTTGCAGGTGGTCTTTTACCGCTGCTATGCTTACGCAGCGGCCGCGAGTGTTGGAGGTGACAACAGTCGCCTCTGGATGCTTTCTTTAAGCTACCATGTATCACTCTATAGGTGTTTAGTCGCTTGCTTCTCGATGGTCCGAGAAGTTTCTTACAATGCGACAGGCTTGTGATAACACCTCCTTCTGAGCTGCTGCCTGTACCCTACTGACTCCTAAATGCTCAAGATGTTCAGTTCATCTTGCCTGCACATTGCCTGTAGCCGAAATCACAATAGAATGAATAGATGCATGTTTTACATTTCTCCATATTGTCTTTACTTCATGCCTCAGCTCGCTATACTTGGGGATCTTGGTTGTATAGGTTGCCTGCAAATTTTGGTTGAGTGGACAAGCAATGTCGATGATGTAGACTCTTCCATCTTTTTTTCTCGCATTACGATGTCCGGTCGATTGGCTCGGATGTAATGATTCGTCTGGATAGTACCATCCCAATATAAGATGTAATTTTCGTTTTCTGAAACGGGCACTGGAATCTATCCATAGAAAGGCATCCATTCTGTTAAGAGTCCTAGGTTTAAGGTAAGTTGTTGATGTATAATGCCCGCCACATCATTATGCCTGTGCTTATATTCTCTTTGAGCCATTACGCGAAAACCATCAATAATGTGCTCGATGGATTCGTTGGTATCTCCACATAATCGGCACCAGTTAACCACGTCTTGATGTAGCACGTGTTTGCGATAATTTCTGGTGCTGACAACCCTGTCCTGTATCGCAATAACGAATCCTTTCGTGTCTGGATTCCGTTTCTCAGCCAAATATTGCATGCCTCACTATCCACTTCATGTTGATCTAACGCTTTGGGGTGCTCGCCGTGGATGGCTTTCTGTCTCCATTGCGTTTCTAATTCCTCTATAGTTTCTGCCCTGGTACTCAAGGTCTCCTCTGAGGACAAATTCAAGGGCGTGTAGTCAAGATCAGCTTTACAGATCGTGTTGTAAAGCGTAACATCTCGCTTGCTGTTAAAATAGTCTCGCAACTGTATAACTTGAGACTCACACAGTTTACTGACATCTACAACGTCCCTACCCCCTCTATATCGTGGTAGAACTACCCTTCCAATCGCCGAATTACTATGGTGCATTCGGTGCTGCGTCAATTCTACGCGGATGATTCTGTTTAATCGTTCGAGGCCGGTTTTCGACCATTTGATGACCCCAATAGAGTACGTGAGGGCAGGGATGACATAGGTGTTGATTGCACTGATCTTGTCTGCCAAGTTAAGAGAACTCTTCAGAAACAATCTAAGTCTTGTAGTGAAGGCAGTCATTAGGCTTTTCTTAACTACCGTATGCTGAATACCCTTAGATTCGAGAATACCCACGTATTTATATGACTCCCCCTCAGCCATTGGCTCGATGTCATTCTCGACATCGTTCTCTAGCTCTGCGGTCCCTAATTCTCCTTTGGTCAAATGCGCTCTTCTGCATTTATCTAGTCCGAACTCCATGTGGATATAATTGGAAAACGGCTTTGTGATATCGATAACTTGCTGCAGTTTCTGATCCGAACTAGCGTATAGCTTCATGTCATCTATGTATAGAAGATGTGTCACTTGATGACCATCCTCGTTATCATATATTCGGAACCCATGAGACATGCTATTTAGTGTTTTGCTCAGTGGGTTCAACGCCAAGCAGAACCATAATGCACTGAAGGAGTCTCCTTGAAATATACCTGTCGTTATGTTTATTGATCTAGTTATCCTTGATTGTCCATGATCAAAATGCTTGATTCTTGTAGCCCAAAGCATCATCGCACGACCTAGGAAGTCAATGATGCGTGGGCAAATTTTGTATATTTTCAATATTTCAAGCAAATAGTCATATGGTACAGAAGGAAACGCTTACTTGTAGTCAATTTATGCCATGTGCAAATTTCTTTGATGTTTACGAGCTTGCGTCATTGCAACAGCGTCTATGGTGACTAGATTTTTACTGCCTCGCGAGTTTTTACAACATACTTTTTGTTCTTCATTAAGGATGTCATTCTCGTCGCAGTGAGAATATACCCTATCTGCTATTATAGCTGTAGGGCATTTATATATTGTTGGAAGACAGGCTATCGCTCGAAAATCAGATGGATTTTGAGCACCTGGTTTTTTAGGCAACATATACGTAGTACCCTGGAGCATAAAGCCTGGCATCAGATCTGGTCGTTCGATGATCTTCTGAAAACACTGTTCGAGCGAAATAATGCCTGTAATATAAATTTGTGTTAGCTTCAATTTATGCTTTAAATACTTCACAATGATTGTTTTTCTTTCTCTTCGAGCGGTATCGATTTTATTGTACCAGCGGCAAGCTTATAGTTCGAGCAGGTATATTTACAAAATTTAGGTTTTGTAAACATACGCGGTCGACTAGAGTGGGAATGAAGGGTGAGAGTTTGTTGCTAATTTTTGAACTTTCCTGAGTCGAGCTTGAGGGCTCAGCGTGAGCGGTCGTGTTTCTCTTGTTCGGTGTGAGTTTTTGCAAATTTCTGAGTTTCGCGAGTGCAAAAGTGGCTTCCATTTTCTTGTGGTGCTCATTGTAAGAGCTGATCGCGAGCGCAAAAGTGGCTGCTCCATTTTCTTGTGGTGCTCATTGTAAGAGCTGATCTCTGCATTCGTGTCCCTTTCTGACCGGATCGTCTTCACCTTGGATTTTTTATATTGCGGATTGATCGTGTTTTGGATTATGTAAGTGCCCGATGGTGAGAGCTTCCTAACATTAATTAGTATTGTAGAGGGCTTTTCCCTCCACTCACTGAGTTGAGGGTTTTTATGCCAGGCAAATAAACCTTGTTTTGTGTTCACTTAAATCATAGTTGTTTTCTACTTGGCCCACCTCTCTCCTTTGATATGTTTTCTTTATTTTAATTATTAGTTATGAATTTACTTTTGTTTACCTAAAATTGCGATCATTTTGGTCCTTCGAGCCGGATAGGAGAGAGAGTGTGGAGTCTTTGGAGAATCTAACCTTGGCGTTATTGTGGTTATAATCACTTGTATTTCGTTCGAATATTGAGTATTACCTTTAATTGTAATTTAACGGAACTTTATCTGCTATTTTGCTTTCAATTCGTAAAAATTTGTAAGCATCACGTGTGCTGGGATCATTATCCCCTTTCCTTTATTCTTTGACAATTCCCATTTGCATTTGATTAAGTGTCGATACACGGTTAAGTACCATGGCGCCGGTATCCTTAAAAGGGTTAACGGCTCTTCAAGATTCCCGGTTGGCAGAAATTAGTCGGATACACGTGCGATTTGAGGAAGGTGCTCCGGAAAGCCTTGCGCGTAATATTGTCAAGAGGCGACTCGCATCCGTGGAGGGAATTTGGGAAGAAGTTCGCGCGACTCATGCTGAAATTATTGTGAAGGAAAATGCCGCTACTGATCCTTACATAGTTAATGACGTGTTCGCTGAAATTGGAAATGCTTACGAATCCCTTCAAAATTAAATGTTGCGGGTTCTAGATCGATTTGATACGTCATCGATAGGCGCTTCTGCTCTTGCTCATGGACCGATGGATAAAGACAGTTCGGACTTGAATTCTCGGAGCGCGAAACTACCCAAGTTAGATCTCCCGACATTTTCAGGTCGTTGCGAAGATTGGGAGGATTTTTGTGACCTGTTCTCCTCTCTTGTTCATGATAACTCACAATTAGGCAACGTGACGAAGTTGCAGTATTTAAAATCTTGTCTCACAGGTTCCGCAGCTGATTTAGTTAAAGATGTGGCTACGATCAACGCGAATTATTTATCAACCTGTCAGGCTTTGAAAGTGCGATTTTCCAACCCTCGCCTGACTGTAAATAATCTCCTAACTGCCTTGATGGATTTGCCATATTTAAAAAAGAAATCTGCGGTACATTTGCGTGCATTTAGCGATGAAACTCAGCGTGTTGTGCGCGCGCTGACAAATCTTGAAAAGCCTCTAACGCATTCGGGAATCTGGTTGGTGTATGTGTTAGCTAGCCGCCTAGATCCTGAATCTCGTAAGCTGTGGGAGGCTAACGTTAGTGTCAAAGATCGTCAGGCGGTCTCTAGAGCTGCTGCTGCCTCAACAGAGATCAATAAATTGGAAAGATTTCCCAGTTTTCACGACTTCGTAGAATTTCTTGAACAGCGTTCTCAAGCACTTGTTATGATTGCTGCTGACACTAAACCTTAAAAGGTCCGTTCCTACTCAATAAAAATCTTAAGCAAATTCCAAACGTGTTTCACATGCAAGTGCCGCCCCTAATACGCGTGGTAAATCAGCCTTTCGTAAATGCCCGCTCTGTAATGGAGGACATTATATCGGTACCTGTCCGAATTATCTCGAAAAGTCTCCATACGAACGTCGCAACGAAGCGCGTCGCTTACGTTTGTGCTTTAATTGCTTAGGTGCCCATAGATTTAAAAATTGTCAATCCAACCGTAGGTGTATAATGTGCAAAGATAAGCATCATTCGTCGATTCACCACGCTTCTTCAAAGCAAGTAACTTCTATGGCGAATCACGGTGAGAAGTCTGAAATCTCTCAAAATAATGAGGATTCCGTGCTTCCAACTAGTGCATCGTCTAACACGGCAAGTCTTTCGACCTCATGACACTCCGTACATGTCGCTACGGCTTTGGTTATGCTTCTCGGTCCTAGAGGAAATCAAGTGCGTGCTCGTGTTATGCTCGATCAGGGTTCTGAAGTTTCATTTGTTACAGAGTCCATAGCACAATTACTCGAACTTCTCAAACGTCACGTAAATGACCTCACTGGGAATGGTGCATCAAAGGCTGGTTACTGCAGGTGCCATCGCTCAAGTGTCATTAGAGTCACTATATGACACTTCATTCCAGATAGAGACTCGGGCTTAAATTCTGCCTCGTTTTACATCACAGTTTCCTTCAAGGAAGCCCATGAATTTTGATCTCTGTCTATTTAGAGATATTAATTTAGCAGACCCTCATTTGTTGGAACCTGACTCAATTGATATAATTTTGGGGACCGATGTCTATGGTCAAGTTTTGCGTTCAGAGTTACGCCTATTCCCACCATCTAAATTAATTGCCCAAGATGCCGCGTTAGGTTGGATCGTTTCCAGATCGTTATATTCGGACATGCTATGGCGGGCGGTACCCACTTCTCCTGTACCACGTACAGTCATGCATTGCGCCTCTGACACCAACTTAGAAGAAACGCTTCAACGTTTTTGGGCTGTGGAGAAAGTAGCCCCCCCCTTTAAAGAAAATGAAACCAGAAGATGAAGCTTGTGAACAGCTTTTTTCAGATAAGCATTTTCGAACCTCTGTTGGACGGCATACAGTTCACCTCCCTTTAAAATCGCAACTCTCCCTTTCTTCCATAGAAACTCGGCGAATAGCCTTAAATTCTCTTTCAAATACCCACCGTCGCTTTCCTAAAGATCCTGAGCTTGCGGAAGCTTATCGAGACTTTATGAAAGTTTATGAGGAATTGGGACACATGGAGAACATTCCAGAATCTCAAATAGACAATCCGCAAGCTTAGTACATTCCGCATCATCCTATAGGCCCCTTCAACCACACTTAGTGGAAATTTCGCGTGGTTTTCGACGCATCTCGACAAACTTCTGAACAGCACTGCCTAAATGAATTTCTCATGGCAGGTCCTGCTCTTCAGAGTGACATCTCCCCAATACTTTTGAACTAGCGAAAGTATCGATACGTCTTTACCGTCGATATAGTAAAAATGTTTCGCAAAATTCGGATACATCATGATGATCAAGATCTGCAGAGAAATCTCTGGACTCCTGTATCTGAGGAGCACCGTGTAGATTATCGCCTGACAACGGTTACTTATGTTACTGCTTGTACCCCTTACTTAGCAATTCGTACCCTTGCTCAATTAGCATCAGATGAGTCTCTCAGACTCCCTCTTGGTGCAAGTTGCATCCAGTTTAATACTTACGTGGACGACATTTTTGAGGGAGCAGACAATCTTGAGCTTGCGATAAAGAAGCGAAATGAATTATGCGAACTTCTACATTCGGCCGGAATCAAGCTGGATAAATGGGCAGCAAACCAGTCCGAGCTTTTGACACGTTGTGACCAGTTAAGTGAAATCTATAAGCAAATTGTTTCAAGCGAATCAGTTAAGACTCTGGGCTTGCGTTGGTATCCAGCGACAGACGCGTTCGGAGTTAGTGTTACCGACCTGTAACCTGCCCTCGAAAACCCTACCAAAAGATCCATCCTGTCAAGTATTTCTCAATTATTCGATTCTTTCGGCTGGCTTGCTCTTATCATAGTCACTGCGAAAATCTTGATGCAAGATCTCTGAATCTTAAAATGTGACTGAGATTCACCTTTACATGAAGAAATTATTGAACGATGGAATAATTATCGCAACTCAATTGCATCGATTTCAACTATTTCTATCGGTCGCTGGTTAGGAGGATCTCCAGATTCTGAAGATCAAATTCATGGGTTCGTCGATGCCTCTTTTCGTGCGTATGCTGCTTCTGCATACCTCAGACTTCCAAACAAGGAAGGTTCTTATACGGTCTCACTCTTAATAGCGAAAACTAAAGTTAGCCCTGTAAGAACCATGAGCATCCCAAATCTCGAATTAAGTGCTGCCACTCTCCTTGTGAAATTAATCTGTCATCTAAGGGACTTATCTTACTTCAAGGCCGTACCTGTGTGTGTCTGGTCCGATAGTCAAATCGTCCTTTCTTGGCTACGAAAGCATCCGTGACACTAGAAAACTTTCGTTGCGAATCGCGTTTCCTTTATTCAAACCGAACTGCCCTCGGTTGAATGAAAATATATATCGACTAAAGAGAACCCAGCTGACCTGGCAACTCGCGGAGTCAAACCTTCGGATCTTGAGCAATCTGAAGTCTGGTGGCATGGTCCCAAACAGCTCACTCTTTCTGCGGAATATTGGGCAAAATAGTCAGACATTCGGTATGTACTACACAGTCAAGGCCAATCCAGTGAGCCGAAAATACGAACGCGATGGTCAAGTCTGACTGGGCTGATCTGAGTTGTAGCGTATTGTTGACGTCCTCTCGCAAGATCACGCAAACGGAAGAACGGAGAGTTTGCCATTGCTTCCTTTTTCACAACATCAGAGCTTGTGGACGCTCGTATGTCTATTATTCGTTTAGTCCAAGCACAATATTTCCATTCAGAAATCGCTTCGTTAAATACAAAGGGATCTCTAGTTAAGAGAAATCCACTTAGAAAATTAAATCCCTTTGTGGCAAAAGAAGACGGAATGTTGCGTGTTGGAGGTAGCTTTTCACACGTTAACCTTTCTCGCGATACCAAGCACCCTCCAATCCTACCTTATTCTGCGGCTGTCAGCCGTCTTTTCGTTCACCATGCGCATCTTTCCTCTCTTCATGATGGAACGACTCCGACTAAGTTTGTTACTTCGACATGCATGGATTTTAGGTAAATCACGCTTAGTTAAGTCTGAAATAAGAAATTGTGTAACTTGTCAACGTGTGAAACCCCGCCTAGCTTCGCAATTAATGGGCCATCTTCCTAAGGATCGAGTCACACTCTCTCGACCTTTCAACATTTCTGGCTTAGACTATGCTGGACCGATTGAAGTATGTACAACTAAGGGCCGGGGGCACCGCTCATACAAGGGATACATCGCTCTGTTCGTATGCTTTGCCACTCATGCAATTCATCTCGAGGTCGTGAGTGATTTAACCACGGCTTAATTTCTGGCTGCTTACCGCAGATTTGCCGGTCGACAAGGTATTTGTCAGCGGCTGTACAGTGACAAGGATACCACCTCCCATGGAGCTGCACGAAAGCTTCGAGAAATGTTTTATGTCGCCTCCGAATTTTATGCTGAAGTTGCAACAGTACTTGCCAATGAAGGAACCGATTGGAAGTTCATCCCACCAAACATGCATCATTGCGGTGGATTGTGGAGGGCCGGAGTGAAATCTGCAAAGCATCACTTGAAACGGATGATAGGAGACCACTATCTCACATTTGAGGGACTTTCCACAGTGATAGCGGAAATTGAGGCCTGTCTAAACTCTCGCCCCTTGTATCCCCTCACCAACGAATTGGACGACTTGTCTGTACTGACTCCTGCTTATTTCCTGGTTGTGGCTCACTGGGTCTTCTTCCTGATGCAGGGGTCCCTGAAGTGCCCGAAAACCGTTTATCACATTTTCAATTGCTTCAGCGTATTCGAGACAACCTCTGGAAACGTGGATCATCCGAATATCTTCACCATCTCCAAGAGCGAAGCAAATAGCGTAATCCATCTGAGAACTTCTCAGTGGGTCAGCTTGTCTTCGTAAAAGACGACGGATATCCATCTTCTAAATGACCATTGGGACGAGTAATTCAGGTGCACCCCAGTCCCAATGGTTTAATACGAGTTATAAAGATTGAAACGGCAACTACCACTTTACGTCGTTACCTAGTGCGCCTCTGTCCTCTATCGCTACCATCATCATGAACTGTTGTATTTTCGCTGGGTGGGTTGAATCGCTAGTTCTTTCTTGTATTCCATAAGTTGTTATTATTCTGCTAGAATTTTTTGTTTGAGGCCCAGCACGGCCTTTGGTTGAGATTGATTTTACCCATTATTGTTGCTAGAGTTAAAAAATCGAATGCAATGATGGGAGAATGACACTTTGTGCCTTCGTGTTGGAATGTTAATTCATGTCTCAGTTTTGGAAGGATCATATGTATCGATATGTTGTTTGCGCATCCTACGGAAGAAACTGGGCGGTATGTTCGATCGGAATAATGCCTGTAATATAAATTGAGTTAAATTCGGTTATTTCTTGAAATACTTTACAGCGAGTGTTTTTCCTTCTCTTCGAGTGGTGTGGAGTTTATTGCACCAGCGGTAGGCTTATTGTTCGAGCAGGTATGCTTATAAGATTTGGGTTTATAAACATACGCGGTCGACTAGAGTGGATCCTGCAGAGTCGGAGTTTATTTTTAATTGTTTAACTCTCTTCAGACGAGCTTGGTGGCTCAGCATGAGTTCCTGTTTTTGGTATTTAGTTGAATTTGTTCGATTTGCTGATTTTCGCGATTACAAAAGTGGCTCTTCCGTTTGTTGTGATGCTTATTGTGAGAGCTGAACTCTTCATTCGTGTTCCTTTTTGACCGGATCGTCTTCACTTTAAGGTTTTTCTTGCGGATTGATCGTGTATGGATTGTCTGAGTGCCTGATGGTGACTTTTTCCTAATATTAATTATAGTTTCTCATTATGTAAATATTAACGCGCATTAGTTTCTCATATGTAAAGGGGAAGTATTAATAATCTTTGAAACTAATTCCATATCACACCCAAAAAAATGCAGAAATTGTACTTTATTATTACTTTACTATTTTGTCATTCATCTAGTACAGCATAGCACAATAATATCGGCCGAAATAAAATAAAGTAGAACATCTGTGTCTGGATGAAATCTTATTTAGCTGTGATAAAAATAAAAGCGCTTATCATTCTTCTTGCGTAATTTGAAAAAAAGCTAGTGACTCCTTTGGACGCCTTCGCTTATCTCTTGGTTTACTTGCTTTCCTGAAAATCCACGTTCTTACGACACAAGTATAATAAAAATCGTTAAGTGTAGTTCACCCCCCCCCCCAAATTGAAGGGTTCAGCCAAACAGTTTATTACTGTTATATGCATGCAAACCGAAGAGTAATCAATTAGTTTTGTTCGTGAATCATAAAAAGTGTGATAAAGAATCTCGAGGGAAGTTACCCCCTGAAATATGATTTTTCACAATTTTCGACTTGAATTTAGATTTATTTGACCATTCGTTCTATCATTGTTATTATGTTTGTGGGCAGTTTACTCCTGTACAATTTTTTGAAATGATTTGAAACATGATATTTTTTTTCTTTCCTTATTGTGAAAGACTCATTCCAATTGGTTCCGGGTGCAAAAATTTCATATTACTATACAAAATTTCATTAAATGCGTTTAAGGGTAGTTACCCCCTGAAATATGATTTTTTCCGGAAATCGCCAAATATGTAAACTTACTTACGTGCAGATGTATAACATATATTTTTTTCGAATTTTTTGGCTAGCATGTAGGTTTGTTGGGTAATTTCAACCCCTTAAACCGTTTTCCCGCAGATAAAAAAATACGTGTCTTTTAGTGATACTTCGCAAAGGTTATATGTGCAAAGAACATTTTTTGTTTAATTTAAAATAGTTTTTTTTATTTTGAAGCTATTTTTGGTCAAATAAAAAAATGAATTTTAAAATTCCCGAAAAATAATATTTCCGACAGAAAATTGCCGAATCGTAAAGTGTCCGATACTGCAAAATAAAATTCCTGACACTAGACAATTCTCGGATTAAAACATCTAAAAAAATTGTTTTTTAATACATGATATTTATTTATTAAAAATAAAATAATGAAATATTTTTATCAACCATTTTTCTTAGGTTTTGAATGTATTTTTAAATGAATTATTCTTTGAATTAAAAATAAAGGTAATTGAAAAAATATTTCTCAATGAAAAAGAACAATACGAGATCTAGATACTTCTTACAAGAAAAATAATTTTGTTTTAATACTATGCATATTTAAAAAAAATTTGCATTAAGAAATTCTTTTTTTCACGTATTGTTTTTTCAAGTTTAAATAATAATTATAAAATTTCCAGCCAAATATTTTTCTGAGTGTAGCTGTGAAATCGAATGCAGTTACATTTTTAGTTGAGAAAATTGTTGTTTTTTAAAATAAAAAAACAACGAATTATCAATAAAATACTTAAATTTTCAGCCAAAGAAATGAATTTTTAATTAACATTATGAATCTTCATATAAAAAAATTATTTAAGAAAGTTTTTAAATTTTCAACTAAATTGTTGAGTTTCTACCAAATTGCTGAAATTTCGGGCCGAAAATAAGAATTTTCTACAAAACAGTTGAATGTTGAACCCGAAAATATATGAATTTTGAACAAAAAGGTTTATTTAATCTTTGAACAAAAAAATTAATTTTAAAGAAAGTAGTTAAACCTTCAAACAATGAGTTGAATTTTCAACCTAAAAAGATGTATTTTTAACAAAAAAATGTGATAGTTGATATTTAAACCAAAAGGATTTTTATTTTTAATCAGAAGCAGTATAATTTAACCAAAAAAAGGATGTTTTAACGAGTATATTTTTTCAACCGAAAAAATTGATTATCTACCAAAACAACAAATTTTCAACAAAATACATAAATTTTCAACAAAGACGAATAATTTTCTACCGAAAAATTGAATTTTTGATAAATTACCTGAATTTTCAAGCAAATAGTCCGATTTTCTACCGAAAAATCAAATTTTTAACTAAATATGCGAATTTTGAACCGAATAATTGAGGTTTCAACTGAAAAAGATCAATTTTCTACCAAAAATGGGAAAGTTGCGTTTTCAATTTAAAAAATTATATTTTAACCAAGAAAAAAATTAATCTTCAACTAAAAAAAATTAACAAGGTAGTTCAAATAGATTAATTTTTAATCGGAAGAAGAATTTTAAATAAAAAGTTAATTTACAACCTAATAGTTAAATTTTCAGTTTAAAAAATTAATTTTAAACCAAGAAAAGAATTTTCAACAAATTAATCCAATTTTCCACCAAAGAGATTAATTTTATGCTAAAATTATGGAAAATGTTGTTAACGGTGTCATATGTCAGTAAATTAAAAAAAAGTTAAAAAGTTAAGAAATGGCGGTTTTTCTGAAAATATTCAAAGACAATTTAACCGAAAATTCACCTTTTTTTTCTCTTGATTTTTTTACCAGATTCATCTTAATATAAAGAGTATATGTCATGTTTGTTTGAAAAACAAATCTGGACATTTTTGCCAAAACGACACAAGATATAAAAAAAGAAAATTGTTTCTTTTCCAGATTTTCGCGAAAATACGCATGAAATTCCCCAAGACTTATTATTTTCTCATCAACACAATTTTACGTTGTGATGAAAAAAATGGCACTGTTTAAAAAAAATCTTAAAGGACTTTATAAATATTTACGCGAAATTCTCGAAAATAACGCGAGATAGAAAAAAGTATCAGGAGACATTTTTCTAGAACTTTTTTAGAGAAACAATCTTATTTTGGTGACCTTTATCGTATATTGTGTCATTTCCGCAAAAAATGTGAATTTTTATTTTCAGACGAAAAAATATTCTCTCTTCTCTCAGAATAATTTTAGAAAGACCGCCGCTATTTTGTAGATTTTATAAATAGGACAAAAAATTGTATTAGGATCAGGAAATAGTCAAATACCTATATTATATAAAAAAATATCACACTTTAAACCAAAATTTGAACCATTTTTTGATAATCTGCGTTTTCATTATTTAAAATTCAAATACTCATAACTTGTTCAAAAAATTTTTTTTATAAATATTTGAGTGGCATACAATTATGTGACTTCAGCATAGATTATCTGCGCGATTTACAATGAATTGGGTCAACGCAGTATCAGTTTAAGAGTTGGAAAAATTCCACAATTATGCATTACTGTTGTCAGGAAATTATAAATAATAATATAATCTATGATCCATTGCGATAAATTAATAAACCACCCATCTCACGGTTGTGAGACGTGGCCATGAATGGGATTTACCGCGGTCCTACTGGGAGCCGATGTCAATTTTTAGATGACAGTTGCTCCCAGTGGGACCCTGCGGTGGTTGTTAACCTTTTGTTTTTAATTATGTATATATATATAAATATAATGTACTGCTGACATAAAGTTCACAACAAGAAAATCGAAATTTTAATAAAATACATGAAATTTCAGCCATGTATATAAATTTTCTAACGAAAGAATAGAATTGTTACCTAATTATATTACTTTTTAATCAAATAATTAAATTTTCAACTAAAAAAGATAAATTTTCAACAAAAAATGGAATAGTTACATTTTCAGGTTGAAAAATTATATTTTAACCCCAATAAAATTAATTTTCAACCAAATACTTGAATTCTCAATCAAACACTTGCATTTTTAATAGAAAAAATGGATTATCTACCAAAAACCCGAATTTTCAACAAAATGCATAAATTGTCAACCAAGATGACTAATATTCAACCAACAAGTCGAATTTTCAAAAAAATAAATAATTTTTCACCCAAATAGTAAAATTCTACACCAAAAAATAGAATTTTCCACAAAATATATTATTTCTGTACCAAGTAATTGAATTTGCAGCTGAAAAATATAAATTTTAGACCGAAAATTGATGAGATGTATTTTCGATTTTTTAATACAATACATGCATTTTCATCCAAATAGTTAAATTTTGTACTAAAAAATCAAATTTTTAAGTGAATATATGAATATTTATCCAAACAATTGAATTTCCAAGAAAAAAGATCAATTCTAAACAAAAAATGGAATAGTTACGTTTTCAGTTTCAAAAATTATTTTTCAAGCAAAAAACCATTAGTTTTCAACCAAATACTTAAATTTGCAACCAAACAGTTGCATTTTAATCATAAAATTTATTATCTAATGAAAAAGACGAATTTTCAACCAAATACATACATTTTCAACCAAGAGGACTAATTTTAAACCAAAAAATCGAATTTTCAATAAAATAAATTATTTTTCACCCAAATAGTAAAATTCTACACCAAAAAGAAAGCCTTTTTAACTGAAAATTATAAATTTTCAACCAGAAATTGATTAGTTATATTTTCGATTTTTTAATACAATACATGCATTTTCATCCAAATATGTACATTTTGTACTAAAAAATCAAATTTTTAAGTGAATACATGAATTTTTATTTAAATAATTGAATTTTTAACTAAAAAAGGTAAATTTTAAACCAAAAATGGAATAGTTACGCTTTCAGTTTCAAAAATTATTTTGAAATAAGAAAAAAAAATTAATTGTCAACCAAATACTTCAATTTTTAATCAAACAATTGCACTTTTGATCGAAAAAAATGAATTACCTACCAAAAAACACGAATTTTCAACAAAATACATAAATTTTCAACCAAGATGACTAATTTTGTACCAAAAACTAGAATTTTTCATCAAATACATTATATCTTACCCAAATAGTAAAATTTTATACAACAAAATAGAATATTTAACAAAATATATCAATTGTTTACCAAGTAATGGAATTTTCAACAAAAAAATATAAGTTTTCAACAGAAAATGGATATTTACGTTTTCAGTTTCAAAAATGATTTTTTAAACAATAAAAAAAATTGATTTTCAACTAAATACTTGAATTTTCAACCAAACTGTTGCATTTTTAACCAAAAGCATTGATTATCTACCGAAAAAGACGAATTTTTAACCAAATACATGAATTTTCAAGCAAGAGGCTTAATTTTCTACCAAAAAATCAAATTTTCAATAATATACATGATTTTTCAACCAAATAGTAAAATTCTATACAAAAAGATAGAATATTTACCAAAATATATGCATTTTCTATCAAGTAATTGAATTTTCAACTAAAAAATATAAATTTTCAACCAAGAATGGATTAGTTACATTTTCGATTTTTTTAATGAAATATATGCATTTCCATCGAAATATTTGAAGTTTGTATTAAAAAATCGAATTTTTAAGTAAATATATGAATTTTTAACTGAAAAAGATAAATTTAAGTCCGAAAATGGAATAGTTACGTTTTCAGTTTCAACCAAATAAATAAATTTTCAACTAAAAAAGATAAATTTTCAACCAAAAACGGAATAGTTACATTTTTAATTTAAATAATGATTGTTAAACTAAGCAGAAATGAATGATTAACAAAATACGTACATTTTTAACCAAATAATTGAATTTTATCTAAAAAAGATATATTTTCAACAAAAAATGGAATAGTTACATTATGAGGTTGAAAAATTATTTTTTAACCCCAATAAAATGAATTTTCAACCAAATACCTAAATTTGTAAACCAAACAGTTGCATTTTCATTTAAAAAAATTGATTATCTACCGAAAAAGAAGAATTTTCAACAAAATACATAAATTTCGAACCAAGATGACTAATTTTTTGCAAAAGATTCGAATTTTTAATGAAATACTTGATTCTTTACACAAATAGTAAAATTTTATACAGATAAAAAGAATATTTAACAAAATATATAAATTTTTTTACCAAGTATTAGAATTTTCAACCAAAAAATATAAATTATCAACAAAAGATGGATATTTACGTTTTCAGTTTCAATAATTATTTATTTTTAAACAAGAAAAATAATTTATTTTTAACCATATACTTGAATTTTCAATCAGTTGTATTTTTAACTAAAAACATTAATTATCTACCGAAAAAGACGAATTTTTAACCAAATACATGAATTTTCAAGCAAGAGGCTTACTTTTCTACCAAAAAATCAAATTTTTAATAATATACATGATTGTTTACCCAAATAGTAAAATTTTATACGAAAAAATAGAATATTTAACAAAATATATGAATTTTCTACCAAGTAATTGAATCTTCAACTAAAAAATATAAATTTTCAACCAAGAATGGATTAGTTACATTTTCGACTTTTTTTACTAAAATGCATGCATTTTCATCCAAATAGTTGAAGTTTGTATTAAAAAATCGAATTTTTAAGTAAATATATGAATTTTCAACCAAATAATTGAATTTTCAACTGAAAAAGATAAATTTAAATCCAAAAATGGAATAGTTACGTTTTCAGTTTCAAAAATTATTTTTAAACAAGAAAAAAATTAATTTTCAACCAAATACTTAAATTTTTAACCAAACATTTTCATTTTTAATAAAAAAAATTGATTATCTACCGAAAAAAACGAATTTTTAATAATATGCATGATGTTTCAACTAAAATAGGTTAATTTTCTACCAAAAAATTCGGATTTTCAACTAAATACCTGAATTTTCAACCAAATAATTGAATTTTCAACTAAAGAAGATAAATTTTCAACCAAAAACGGAATAGATACATTTTCAATTTAAAAAATAATTTTGAAACTGAGCAGAAATGAATGATTAACAAAATACGTAAATTTTTAACCAAATAATTGAATTTTTACCTAAAAAATATATATTTTAAACAAAAAAAGGAATAGTTACATTTTGAAGCTGAAAAATTATTTTTTAACCCCAATATACCGAAAATGACGAATTTTCAACTAAATAGATAAATTTTCAAGCAAGAGGCTTAATTTTCTACCAAAAAATCAAATTTTTAATAATATACATGATTTTTCAACCAAATAGTTAAATTCTTTACCAACAAAATCAGATTTTTAAGAAAATTTCAGAGTTTTTAACCAAATAATTGAATTGTCAACTAAAAAATACTTCAATTTTAAACCAAATAGTTACATTTTCAACCGAAAAAATTATTATCTACCAAAAAAGAAT
>JAABKJ010004128.1:0-24815 GCA_011634705.1 Andricus grossulariae
CCCACACACACATTGAAAGTATATACCCCCCCACCCATCCAGAAGTTGCACAAGGGATTATTGCCTAGCAAATTTTTGAGAATTCGTTTTAAAAAATAAAAGTTAAATTTTAAATCATTCAAATAGAATGTGTACTCGACCGGGAAATGAACGGGAATTTTGTTCATCGGGGAAAAACCGGGAATCTGATTCAGTGACCACGATTTTTTTCTCTAATGTACTGAAATGCATATAAAAATTGTTTTGATATAGATGATATCTCAGTTTTGCAAATTTAACCCTTTGAAATTTTCCCTGAAAACTACCCTTCCACGTAAATGTATGTAGCGGAAATTAAATATACTCATGTAAATTGCATCAAAAATAATAATATTCAGAAAACACTGTCAGAGGAGATTTTTTTGCTCTCCGATGACATATAATACGTGTCCAAAAACTATCCCTATGTCATATATACCAATCCCTCGTGATCAAAAAAGTTATTACAGACTAAGAATAACCCTAAACAACGTAAAAATGACTAAAAACATTAAATTGATTACTTAACCCTTGAAAATTTACCTTTTTATCATTTTTCCCGAATTTAACCCTTCCATGTAAATATATACGTGGCGGAACTTAGCTATACTTATATAAAACGCATACAAAATAATAATATTCAGAAAACACTGTTCGAGGAGACTTTTTCTCTTTGTTGCTCTGCGATGGCCAATATCACATGTCACGAAAAACTACCCTGAGTGAAACATATCAACATCTCGTAACTGAAAATTTGATGAAAGTATGAAAACAAGTTCGATCAATATAAAGATGATTCAGAACTTCAGATTGACTAATTCCTTGTTGTAAATATATGCTTTCTATAATTTACTCCGTAAGTACTAATTAGCGTATGAGTTGTATCTAATTAAATTAAAAAAAGAACTGTGAAATCTACAGAAGTTTAAGTGCCCTAGACAATACTTTTCATCACCAATGTGTACATCATTATTACAGGTAATAATTTTTACATTCTCATCATTTATGATCGAGAAAATATTAAAATTGTCAGCAATTTCGCACCTAAGTTTTTAAATGGCGCTGTAGCTGACTGCGAAAATCGTGAGCGGGGACTGCCGATACACACGTATCATATGGCGAGAGAAGAAGAAAAAAGAATCATCTGTTCTTACGAGTCGGATTACCGAAAAATGTCAAGTTTAGAATTCTAGACTTCTTATTTTCTGGGGTAAGAATAACTAATTCATTGAAAATAACGAAGGGGTGTTAGTCGAAGTGTGGTGGGGGGGGGGGGGCTGACAAGAGATTGAGATTGAATGTGTGACGCTGTAGCCGACTGCGCAAATTGTGAGCAGGGACGGCCGAGCCACGGGTAATCTACGATGAGAAAAGGAAAGAATCCGCTCTTACTAGTCGGATTACAGAAAGTAAGCTAAGGTTAAAATTCCAGATGCCGTCTAACCAACTTCACGGGGGTTTCCGAAAATTTATCCGGCAAGCTGCCAACGAGGTTGAACACAAAATCTTCGCCGAGGAGTTCAGAGAGTGCGGGAAACTCTTTTATAGACGTGAAAATTAGTTCGGGGATTCCGACCAGACGGAAGGGTTTCTCTGACAACTTCAAAGGTGAGAGAGACACAGAATCATTGAGTTTACTATTACTTTCGGCAACGCTTGCAACATCCGGTAATGGTAAGAGGTTAGGGTCGCAATGAGAAACATGAGCAAGTGGCTCGAAAGATTGAACCGGATTTTCCTTCGCGAGAGCTAGTGCAGCAGCCTTCTTCAAGCGGTGCTGAAGACGCTGTCGAGATCCATGTCCCAGTTGTTTCCTTTTAGGAATTTAAACCCCTTGAGTTTCGCGGAAACCCTGAAAATGTGTAGCTGCTGGAAATCAACATTGCGTCAGTGCTGAAATTCTGGAAAGGGGTCCAGGTCCTTTAAGATGGAAAAAGCGAAACTTCGATTTACAGAGTTTGAGCTCGTCTGTATCGGGTGGTGTTGAAAGATCAACTGTACTTGCCCGCGTGGGCAGCGCAGTCCGTAGCCATTGAAGGCGATTCATTGCTTTGATAATGTACATCTTCATTTTGTCTTGAAAATTTTTTTTTACTGGAGTCGTTATCCATACAGATTTTGGCCTTATCCGATGTGGGCGGATTTAATTCTTTTTTTCCCCTTTCTCGAGTCAAGAATGCTGTAAAACCAAAAGGCCGTTTTGCTTTAGATTATATATACTCTGGGCGTTCGTTAGGGGAGGGGGTTGTAATGTTGCAGTTTTAATACTGCAAATTCATGTTGCTTGTTATTTTTCGAAATTTAAGCAACTCCTCTTCTTCTGGCGAGAGCCCGTTGGAAGGTACGAGGTCTGACTGGGGGTTTTATAGGGTTACGACATCAGTTACATCTTCATTCTTTTCTTATTTTCAATTATTACCAGTTTTCTGGCCTAATGGTCAATTTTGGTTTTAAGCTCTATTTTATTTAAAGTGGTAAGGTCAAACTCTGTTGGGACGATAAGGGACTTCGTTTCATTTATTTATGCGTTTTGGTGTTTCCCTTTTTTTTTTGTTATATGACAAACCGTCGAGTGACGTGGATGGAGGCTATAAGGAACACAGATCGAAAAGCACACTTGGAAGTCTGGATTCAACCTTCAGAAGTACGACGGTGGACGGACTGGCTATGTTGACCTGTTGAAGGGTAGTCAAGGGCACAATTTCTACTGTATAGCGTGGGCGAAGTGCGGATGTAAGTCCCGCCTTCAAAACTACCGCGACTACTAATATTTAACATGACGTCAGAAGCGCAGTCCATTGGTCAGCGTAGCCGACTGTGACGGTACCCATTTAGGCATGACGTATTTGCCCGCGAAAATTTAAATTATAAAAGGCATTTCAATCAGGATGGCGGACCCTGTGTTTTGTTCTTTTGAGAAGAAGCCTATATTGTATTGTATTGTATTTATCAATATGATTTAGGCCATTGGCCTGTACAAATGAGAGTCGTGCCTACAGTAATAAAGTTACTTAATCAATATAGAATAATCCTAATTACGCTATAGTTATTTATATATAAAAAGAGTAATTACACCTATTGTTCATCTCCTGTTAGAGTGCGGATTGTTAAAATGTTAACAAAAAATCTGCATAATTTTTGAACATCAACCTCAGATTCTGCTTTCAAAATATTTACTATTTGATCTGTCACACTGCTGTCTTGGTTTGTCTTAGCAAATAATGAGGACCTAGCTTCATTATACATTGGACATATGACCAAGACATGAAACAAAGTTTCCCGCTTAGGTTGGAAACAAAAAGTACAGTTTTCATCGGGATTTATTCTAATTCTCTTGCTATAAACTCGTATTCTAGGCATTCTACTGGTTATCAGGCCGCACTGTGCCATTACATTAGTCATAACTGATAGAATATTTTTTTTCAAGATAATCTAAATTTTCGCATTATCTTTAAACCTTATGCTATCTTCATACATGTTCAATAGATCCGCTTTTCTCGCAATCAGATTCTGTAGAACCCAATTATATTTGCTCGAACTTTGATGCCTGATTACGAGGTCAATCAATCTATTGAAATATATTCTAGGTAGTCTAGTTTCTTCCATATTATTTATTTTCTTCATCCAGTTAAAAACCCTGCTTGACATTTCACTTGACAATGGAGACACCTCTGTTTCCTTTCGCACCGCATAATTGGGACAGCACTTCGGCAAGTCCAGAATTCTCTTATAATATGTCATCCGTATTTTGTCAATATCAGTCACGTACCGCAAGCCCCAGATTTCAATGCAATAACAAAGCACACACACTGCCAACGACTGGAAAAGCGTTTCTTTTGTGTACCAGCTACTTGAATTCGACACCGCGACTATCTTATCAACTGACGCTATTGCTTTTCTGGTTAAGGATTTCGCCTTCAGTAAAGCTTGTAAAAATACCGCTGAAGTAGAAAACATAGTTCCAAGTTAATTAAATGTACTAACAATCTCTAGTGATTCGTTTTCGCACTTAAAAGAGAGATTCTCGGACAGTCTTCCCTTGTGGAAAGTCAAAACTATTGACTGACTCTTGTTAATTTGTTGCATATTAGTATTACAGTATTCCACCAGAAGGCTTATTTTTCTACGCATCAATCAGCAAACCTAACCAAATCGTCTGCATAGGCAATAGTTACAATTTCGTGGTTATAATCGATAGTTATCCCACGGGCACCCCATTCGTAAAAGAACTCTCCAATGTCGTTTATAAATGAAAGCAAAATAAAAGCATTCTTATCATAACTTACGTTGTATTTAAAACAAAAGTCCTGTAGTCATAAGAAGTATAAGGTTCCAAGATGCATTTCTCCGAATGCATTGCTCCAAATGCATTGCTCCAAAATGTATCCTCTCGATTCACATAGTAATAAATCTTTTCATTTAGTTTCTTTTAAACTTATCATTTTCCACAGAAATACATAACTGATTTAGGAACAACACGTACTTGTTTTCCTCCTTTCTTAAAGAATAATAGGGTACAGCTGATGCAAGAAAATTTAAACGTCTAAAGTTGAATGTAATACAATAAAAGCTGTCACATTGAGGGCGGGAGGTGTGACAGCAGCTATTCAGGCATGACCTATGTGCACGCGAAAATTTAAATTATAAAAGGCATATCAATCAGGCTGAAGAACCCCGTGTTTTGTTCTTTTGGACAGACCCCTATATTTTTTAAAGTTACAGATTATTTATTTTAGATTACATCTTACAAATTTTTAGACTCACAAACCGGGAATCATTAAATCACTCTACGATCTAGGAGGAGTTGTTTCATAGCAAACTTCATCAGAACATGATAAATTAAGTTTTTAAAACTAAATGCGTTACAGCATAGTAAATTGCGTATTAATAGTAAATTGCGTCTTAATAACAAATTATGTTTTAGCAAGCGGATTGTTTATTCGATTAATGAGTCATGGAACTAATATAATTATCGTTAATTGGGTTTTGACGCCAGTTAAACAGGATGTAAGATCCTGAACATGTAACATGAGGACATATATTTATAAAATAATGTTTACAAAACCTTGGACTGTGAACAGATAAAACTTGGACTTTGTGTCAGACTGAGGACACATGATGAATCATCCTTACAACAAGAACTTACGAACCATTGGTTAGAGAAATCTTATTTCCTTTCGTAACTTCGTTCTCAGTAGTTGATAGCACTAGATAGGGGCAGAACTCAACGATATAAATATGACTGTAAAGCCAAAAGCGCCAGAATCTGACTCTGAATTCCAAGTGCAACTATAAACTTCTGTAAAGCAAATTAACCTTTTAAAAATAAAACAGTCAAAACTCGATTTCAGTCAGCCTACTTTCATAATCTAATTTCGATCAATCACGATGGGTTCCTCAGGAAGTGAAAAAGCAGAGAAAATCTGGACATAACATTGGTGTCAGAAGTGGAATTCCTGTGTCAAGAGAATGTAATTGACCTACTAGTGAGTTTGTGATTTCAATGCAGTACTGGGAACATTTAGTAACTTTTGTGTTGAAATAGTGGTACTAGTGCTAATTGAGGAAGCGAAAAAGACATTTAAATTTAAAATACTTTGACTGCGAATAATAAACCTATTTTTGCCTTAATAGACAATTTGTGAGAAATTATATGTAATGAAGAACATTGGACCCGCATAAAACAAGTCGCGATTTTCTATCAGGGTTTTGTCCTGGTTTTTCTCCCGACAACTTAGGGTGTAGTCAATTGTACCAAAGTCGTAAGCAATTGAGAGAGAGACCACGAGTTTTTCCTTAGACAATTATAGACTTGAAGGATTTTTGAAAAATCTCAACGATAAATTAGTTTCTGACAAACCGGAACAGGTTGGACAGCATAGTGAAGGAGTTAACATCATTGGACTGGTCTGGAACAGAAGAGGACACGGCTCTGAGGGATTTGGAGAGGACTTGGAAGAACTGTTCTTCTTGAAATCTTGAAGAATTCTCAGCCCTAATGGACAAAGGACCCTCGTGGAAGTGAACTTTGTGTTTTTTTTGCTTCTTTAAATCTCTGTCTAATTGGCCAGCGTTAAACTATAAGTCTTCCTTTTTAATTTTCTTTTGAGTGTTAACTATTATTTCTTTTCCTTTGGCAAAATGGCTTCAAAACGATCTTCGCCGTGTGGAGGATGATGCAATTCCACCGGTCTCCATGTTTACTGACGCAACACCACTAATTAAAAAGTGTAGAATGAGTGAAGGTATAAAAATGGCACGCGATATTATTCCACAATTTGACGGTACAAATATGTCGGTTACTATGTTTTCAGAACACTCTAGAATCGCCGCTACTTTCGTTGAGCCGCAAGAACTAGATTATTTCATAATGTTAATAAAAAATTGTATTGTTGAACCTGCTCGAAAGCACATTCATGACGAAGTAGGGCTTACTCTTGATGAATTGTTAAAAACTATTATTCGAATTTATGCTCCTAAATCGGTTATCAGCCAGTTATCACAGGAACTGGCTGTTGTTAAGCGCAAAACTGACGAGAGTGTCACGGATTACGGAGGTCATGTTCAGGACATACTAAATAAAATAACACATAAAGTTTCAGAAAAGAATCCGGGAAGTAAGGGCGAAGAGCATTATCAGGAATATCGCTAGAATGCTATTCGAAATTTTGTTCGCGGATTAGCCCGGGATACCTTATCTTTTATGAATGACAATAACCCTTTAACACTAGGTCTGGCAATAGAAATGGCTATCGAAGCCGATATCGAGAATACTAGTTGGTGATTAGTACATGGGGACGAGCGGGGAGCATCAACTTCCGAATTTGTGAGAAAAGGGAAGCAGAAAAATTTTCCGAAAAAACAAGTGGCACAAATGAAGTCAAGCCAAGGTAATACAAGCGAGATAGGTGGCTCTTCCATCTCTGTCAAATGTTATAATTGTCAAGAAGTAGGGAACCGGAAACAAGATTGCCCTGAAATAAAAAAGAAAACAGATGTAAAGGTCGGAGAGAGTCACAATAAATGCAATTATTGTGGTAGACCGGGACATTATGTCAAGTTTTGCAAATTGAAAAAGAAGCTCGAGGAAGAAATAGATCGAGCAAGTAAGGGACTAAGTAATTCTCCTTTTCAAACTTTAAACTCAAAAATGGAGCAGCCGAAGGAGGAAACTGCTCCAAAGGGGACAAAACCAATCCCCAACAAGGAATAATTTTAAAACTTAATTGTCTGTCGGATCAAGAACCATTAACTATTGTTGAGTTTGAAAATTCTTTACTAAAAAATGGAAAAATAAAAGCAATAGTCGATACAGGCTCCAGTGTAAATTTGATTAAAGCAAATTATTTAAAACCTGATGCATGGATAAATTCAGGAATTATTTATAACTTAGTAGAAATTGGAAAAGATATAATTCCAATAGAGGGTGAAATAAAGCTACTTCATAAGGGAATTTTTACATCCTTTCAAGTGGTTTTACAAGATTTCCTAATTTCTCAGGATAGTATCCTTGGTGTCCCATTTTTGAAGTAACACAATGCAACGTCAAATTTTGTAGACGATTTTTTGTACCTAAATAATTAAGATCTTCCTTTTGTCACTCATACCAATGTCAGGTTGCCATCACGAACGAAAAAGTTGGTAACTCTTCCTGTAAAGAAAACAGAATAGAAAGAGGGGTAAATAGAAAGAATTTGGTGTGGTCCTAATATTTTTAAACTGGAATACAGGAGGATAGATTTGCTGGGCTTCAAAAGCACCTTATAATTAACCACAAAATAATCACTGTAAATGAGATACGAGTAAATAAAAAACCGTATCGGAACCCACCCGTTCGCAAACAGGAGGTCTGTCGTTCAGTTAGCGAAATGCTTGCGTCCGGAGTTGTGCAGCCTTCGTCTACACCATATAATTTTCCCGCCTTTATAGTTCCGAAAAAGCCTGGCCCACTGGTCATTAAAAGATGGCGCATGGTTGTCGACTATCGCGCAGTAAATGAAAAGACAATTTCAGATGCACTACCCACTTCCGAATATCGCGGATATTCTTGATTAGTTGAGTGGAGCACAATATTTTTTCGTAATGGATTTAGCACTCGGTTTTCATCAGATCCCTATGGATCCAGATGCCAAAGCAAAAACGGCTTTTTCGACTCCATATGACCATTACGAATATAATTGGATGCCATTTGGTCTCAAAAATGCACAGACAACATTGCACAGAGTAATGGATCAGGTTTTTACAGGGCTACAGGGTGTAGAATTGTTAGTATACATGGATGACATAGTCATCTATGAACCCAATTTAAAAAGTCCTTCCATAAAACTTAGAAAACTCTTAACACGGCTAAGGGATACAGGATTGGCCCCTCGACCTGAAAAGTGTCATTTTCTTCGACAAGAGATTAAATATTTGGGTCACATAATTACCCGAGAAGAAGTTAAGCCTGATCCTGGGAAGGTCAAAGCAGTACAAGATTTTCCTATTCCAAGAAGTAAAAAGAATTCAAAGCAATTCTGAGGGTTGGTAGTGTACTATCGAAGGTTTATACCCGATTTTGCAAAATTTTCCAA
The DNA here is from genome assembly GCA_011634705.1 of Andricus grossulariae. Taxonomy (NCBI): domain Eukaryota; kingdom Metazoa; phylum Arthropoda; class Insecta; order Hymenoptera; family Cynipidae; genus Andricus; species Andricus grossulariae. The sequence goes on from JAABKJ010004128.1 coordinate 8,592, forward strand.
ACCACTACCAATCTGATCAAAGAAAAAGTAAATTCCGTTTGGGGTACTGTCGAACAGGAAGCCTTTGAAATCTTAATGGATAAGATTTGTTCTGAGCCCTTGTTGCAATACCCAGATTTTTCTACACCTTTCGTACTGACAACAGATGGTTCTTATTATGCAATTGGGGGAATTTTAAGCTAGGGCGAAATCGGTAAGAATTTTCCCATTTCTTTTGCTTCTCGTACTTTACATGATGCAGAGATCAATTATTCCACTATAGAAAAGGAGTTACTTGCTACTGTGTCGACCATTGGTTTGGTTACACAATACTAAATATCCAGTGTCGAGATTAGCCAGATGGAAAATCAAATTAAGTGAGTACGAGTATGAAATAATATATAAGCCAGGAAAGGTGAATGCCAATGCCGATGCTCTCTCAAGAAACCCATGTGACCGGGACAAAACTATTTCATCCTCTTTGTTTGGGTTGCCTGGGGTACCCAATGGCCACGGGAACCCCAGCGTGTTTCTTGCTTTGGGGAACACGATACACAGTCAAAAAAGAAGTTGCTATGGGAGACAACTCTCTGGGCCTCCCACTTGATCCGAAGGGGAAGGTCAATGCGATGACGAAAACTAGATGCTTGTGCAATGATATTGTGAGTATGGTTACTGAGGCAGTAATTCTTCTGATGAATTTAATCACTTTTTTTAAAGTTCTTCATCGAAGCCAGTAATTTTGGAAATCATCTCATAGTTTTCAAAGAAATTTCTGGAACTTCTCCAGCATTAGAAGAACCAGCACCTTGCCTAGGGATGTCTACAATTAAATCAAGTCGTTGACGAATTTCTCTTTTCACGAGGTCTTTCGCGGTGTCGCGAACTTCTTTGTCCTCATCTTTTCTACGTGCCCAGATTTTTAATGGCAACCGGTAGCCTATGTTTAATATGCATCCCACAAGTCTGATTCATAGATGCATAGATTCATAGATGTTGACATACTTTTCCATCACTCATTGTTCCAATTAGATCGTGTTCTACTAGGGTGACCATAATTGATTTTCAAAAAGTAGGACAAAAAGCTTTGAGAAAGGAGGTTAAAGTAGGACAAAAATTTATTTAAAAAAAAGGATAAGGTAGGTCAGAAAAGTTTGAAAAAAGAATACAGAACAAGTGAGTATCGATGTGAAGTTAGTGCCGGTGGTGCCGATATTCATTTGTTCCCGGATGCATATACATATATCGAGAATGCAGAACAAGTGAGTACCGATGTGAAGCTAGTGCCAATATTCATTTTTTCCAGGATGTAAGTGTATCACATGCAGTTTCGACGATATCAGTAAAACGGAAAGTGTTTTTCTTAGAATTAGTTTGATATCATAATAATATAAGTTATCGAACTATCAGAAAAAGTAAAAAAAATGTGTTATTAACAGTTGATTACATAAAAAAAGAAACAAGTTTAAATGCTGAGAAATAGCCGAATAATGCATTTTTTAATTAAGTTTAGTTAAACAATTATAAAATGTTATCGATTCATAGGATAAAATCATTGCTAAATAACTGGCTGTTAATTCCGTGAAAAAAACGGCATTTTATTTATAAATGCATAAAATGATACAAATTTGCTTAAACAATTGTTGTATTAACAAATTGCTTACTGTCGCCAAAATGTTCTTAAAATTTTAGTAGTTAGCTATTTATAGTTAATTGCATCGAAAAAATCAAGTTTGGTCCTGCAAAAGTAGCCAAATAGTACATTTTTACTATTTGTACATAAAGATGAATTTTCAATCAAATGGGAGAAATTTTCAACAAAAAATAATAAACTTCACCGAAAACTAATTCAATTTCCAAACCAAAAATACATATTATTTAGAAAACAGTTCAATTTTTAATGCAAAAGAGATGTCTTTTTAAAAAAATAAATAAATTTTCAAGAAAACAGTTGGATTTTTATGCAACAAAACAACTTTACTACCAAAAAGGTGAATTTAATTCCAAGAAAAAATAGGAATTTTCACGAAAAAATTTTATTTTCAAACAAATAATAGAATTTTAAACCCCAAAAGATAAATCTTCAATAAGGCAGTTATATTTTTAAACCACAGAAACAATTTTCTACAGATGAATTGAGTTTTCAGACCGAAAATACAAATTTTCAACATGAAAATTGGTTTCCAACCAAATAGTTGAACTTTCAACCGAAAAAGAAAAAAAAAATAAGAGAATTTTTAACCCAAAAAGAACAATCAACAAACCAATTTAATTGTTAGGCCGCACATACGACTGTCTTACAAGAAAGTTGAGTTTCAAACCCTAGAATGTAAGTTTACAACCAAAAAATGAATTTCCAAACAAATAATTAAATTTTCAACCCAAAAAAAGGAACTTTTAAACCAACAAGACAAAGTTTCAACAAAACAGTTTAATTTTTAAGCCATAAATATGATTCAACTGAGTAATTACATTTTGAAAACGAAAACAGTGATTTAGAGAAAAAAAAACAGTTGCATTTTTATGTAACAAAATGAGTTCTTGACCTAAAAATATGATTTTTTAACATAAAGTTAATTATTAACTCAATATTTAAACATTCTATGAAAATACTAACATATTCAACATTTTCAATATAGAAGATTCATTTTTTAAACATAAGTAATTGCCATGTTAAATCCACTTCGGTTCTGATCTACTACTTGGTACCTGAAATATTTATTTTTAATCAAAATAAATTATAAAACAATAAAAAATTTTCTACAAATAATTCTTTTTTCTTTCTATTTCAATGAAAAATAATTCAATTTATAAAGCAAAAGAAAAACAAATTATTAAGAAAACAGTTGAATTTTTAATTCAAAAGAGATATCTTTTTAAAAAAAATAAATTGTCAATAAAATATTTGAATTTTTAAACCCGAAAATACGAATTGTCAAACAAAAAAAGAAACGAATTTTCAAACGAAAAAGACAAACTTGCAAGAAAACAGTTATATGTTTAAGCAACAAAACAACTTTTCTACCATAAAGGTGAATTTAATTCCAACCAAAAATAAGAATTTTCAGGAACAAATTTAATATTCAAAATGAATGTTTTATGAAAGTAATCGAATTTTAAACCTAAAAAGATGAACTTTCAACAAAGCAGTTCAATTGAAACACCACAGAACCGATATTCTTCTAAAGAGTTTAGTTTTCAACCCGAAAATATGAATTATCAGCGAGAAAATTAATTTCCAATCAAATAGTTGATCTTTCAATAACAACAAAGAAACGTATTTTCAAGCCAAAAAGACAGTTTCAGCAAAAAAGTTTAATTTTCAAGCCAAAAATATGATTCAAACAAATAGTTGCATTTGCAACCCAAGGAGACTAATTTTAAATGTAACAGTTGGATTTTCAAACTGAAAATGTGAATTTTTAACAAAAAACTTTATTTTCAACCAAATGATTGAATTCTTTATGAAAATAGTAGAATTTGTAACCTATAAGAATGAAAATTCAACAAAGCAGTTTAATTCTTAAACCACACAAACGACTTCCTACAATCGAGTTGAGTGGATTAATTAATCGCGTTAACCAATTAATCGAGATCCATCTGCGAAGAAGAGACCCAGATCTGAGCTAGGGAACCCGAGGGATATTTTATTTATTTAATCCAGAGCCTTCTGAGAAGAAGAGACCCAGAGTAAAGCTAGGAAACCGGGAAGATTTTTTATGCAGGTAATCCAGATTCTGCTGAGAAGAAAAGAGACCCGGAAGATATTTTATTTAATCAATCCAGATCCACCTGCGAAGAAGAGACCCGGAGCTAAGCTAGGGAACCCTGAAGGTCATTCATTTAAGTAATCCAGATCCTTCTGAGGCGAGACCCGGATCTAAGCTAGGAAACCCGCAAGGTATCTAATTTAATTGATGAATCGCCTCAACCAATTAATTCAGATCAATCTGAGGAGAAGCGACCCGCAGCTAAGCTTAAAACCCCAGAAGATATTTAATTTATTCAATGAGTCACTGTAATTAATTAATCTGGATCCTTCTGAGGAGAAGAGGTCCAGAGCTAAGCTAAGAAACACGGAAGATATTCTATTTAATTGACTAATCGCTGCAATCAATCAATCCCTATCCTTCTAAAAAAAAGAGACCCGACAGAGATTTGGTTTATGTGGCACTTACAAGTTGCCCCGTTCCCAGAGAGTACACTTCCATGGTTGAGGGTCCGTTCGCTGAAGGAAGGAAGATCCGGACAGGAGTGGGAAAAGCACAAAACAACAAAATAAGAAAGTTTTTTGTTGCTATTAAAGTTTTATTTTAATGAGTCACTTCTCTAAAGGTGAGAGAGAATACATACTAGCTGGAGTTCTGCTTAAACCGCACAAAACGAGTCGCGACAGGAAAAAAGGTATTCGCTACCACGTCCGAATGTCGACTGCCGGCGCGGAATGCAGGCCCTTGGCGTGCAACGCGTCTGGGCGGAGACGGAGAGCTACTGCTGACCCTCCCTGAGCGACAAATGGAACGGAACTGACTTGTCGCGGTTTCGGTGGCACGATCCTGAGGGGGGAGATCCTCGTCAGGCAACGGAAGGACCTGTGCGGACGCGATCGCGCGAGATTCGAAGCTCCCGACCGAAGGGAGACCCCCGCCAGGCGACGCGTCGCCTGTCGATTTTCGACACAGGCTTTGGATATTGAACTATTTTTTATTTGAAAATGTTCACCCCCAAAAACAGTTTTTCACGATATCTCTGATTCGATGAAAAAAAAATGGTTTGAAACCATTTGGAGATTATTAATTATGGAACGCTAATATTATATACACCATTTTGACCCCCCCCCGCAGAGGCTGCACACCTTACTTTTTGTAAGGGGATAACCACCCCTGAAATTCACCCTTCAAAACTTTTTCAGAATTGCTCTTTTATTATTTATGCAAAATATTTTTCAACCCAGTTGGTAATAGGTGTCTAAAGTACCTCATCTCGAAAGTGCGCATGTGCAGCTTTTTCACCAGTGCCTAAAGTAAGCCATCTTCAAACTGCGCATGCGCGAGAATTGTTCCGCACACAGTCTGCTTAAATAAGGTCCTTTAGGCACAATTTAGAAGCATCAAAAGTTCAACTTTTGAGGTGGGTGTTGCAAAAAGAAATTTATTATTTCAAAAAATGTGTAGATCTTTTTTATATGAATAATTTTGACTTTTACCATTTATTTGTATCTTGCATAGTTTTATTGTAAAATTGCATTCCTTTTTTTTTTGAAAGGGACTTTTCGATAGACGAAACCAGAATAAACGCTCGTCAAAAGTGACTGGTTAACGAACTCGTTCTTTCTTCTTAGGTTGTAAAAAAGTGTGCCATGCTTAATCTAATCTCGTACTAATGTGTACATTCAAAAATTTCAATGCAATAATAATATATAGTATTGTACACAAAGGCGGACAAAGATATAAATATATGTACATTCTACAATAGGCTCGAAAGACATACAACCCTACTATAAAGACGATTTTCTAGGTCGTTTGAGAAATTTTACTTTTTTTCACCTTTTTTCATATCTCACCGTTTTTTATATCTCGCATAGTTTGGCTGGCAAATGAAATTCTTCGACTCTTAAAAAGCGTTATCGCGATTAAAAGAAAAGCTATACGTCTTACTGAAAAATGATTTTAATAAAATTTGTAGACCTTTTTGAGATGAACGATTTCGCTTATTAATATTCTTTCGTGTCTTATAGATTGGCAGGGAAATGGCATTTTTCTATTTTCCAAAAAGCGTTATCATGATTAAATCAAAAAGTATACGTCTTATCAAAAAATAGTCAACAGTAAATTTGTAGATATTTTTTAGATCAACAATTTTTAGTTTAAACAATTTTTTTTTCTGGCATAGTTTTGCTAGAAAATGGAATTTTTCATTTTTCATAACAGTTTTCACGATTTAAACAAAATCTATGCATTTAATTAAAAAAATGGTCTGAAGCAAGTTTATTGATCTTTTTAAAATGAATAAGTTTGGTCTTCAACATTTTTTGGCATCTTGCACAGTTTGATCGAAAAAGTAAATTAAAAGTTTTTTAAAAAGCTTTATCGATGGATAAAACCAGAACCGTTGGTCAAAAATGGCTGCTTAACATTGCTACACATGAACATACTATTTAGGGGTAGTTTAACCCTAAAAATACGATAACCGCTATGTTTGTGTTCGTACTAAAAGTTAAAAATTATTTTTAGTTAACACATGGAAATACACTCACTTCACATTTATGTACAAATAATTTTTTAATGAAAAGTAAAAAGTACTAATAAGGGATCGTTTGCCCTTCTGAAATGTACTTTTGTGAAAAACCCTAAAGCAAGTAAACTTTAGAATTTGACTTTTTTCAGAATAAAACAGTTTTTGTAAATATTTGATTATTTTTATAATTTTTGTGAAGCAAAAATGTAACAGAAATTATTTTTACCCTTACAAAACATTAAGGATGAAACCTCTCTGGGGGCGGGGTCAAAATGCTTTACATAAAATCAGCGTTTGATAGTAAATATTTTCCAGTTGGCTTCAAAGACAAATTTTGCATAGAAACAGAGATATCGTGAACAAAACTCTTTGGGGGTGAACTTTAGTGGTGCTTTTCGCCCCTCTGAAAGTTTTATCGGCCAAAAATTAAATATTTGTTTTTCGTATTGTTTGTCCTCTACAACACAGCAAGTTCCACTGAAATGGGTGACTGACACTTCTATACCCTTCCGAAAAATAATCTTGAGAGAAACTTTCGTCATAAGAATATTGTTTCTTTCAAAATTTCTTGTTATATATCTTAAAAAAAACGTAAAATTATTGGAAATTATTGAAAACACATTTTCCACAAATAATTTGTTTATAATTTTGTTTTATTTTATTGTATCATGATGGAATATCATTATCTAATGTAAATCCATGAAACGTAGGCCATTAAAACAATTTTCTTATGATTGACGAGCACCAGGAACGTCGAATAAAATTTTTTTTTGTCATATCTGTTTATTTATAAAAAAAATTGGAAAAATAATTTGAAAATCAGGCTTGACAAATTTCTTTGAAATTTTATTAATTTTTTTTTACATTTCTTGCGTTCAAATCGGTCATCATCCCTAAACTATCCCTAAACGAGCAATCAATTTTAAGGCAACTGAATCCTCTACAACTTTCTATCCTAAAGTTTTTAGATCGGCCCGGTAGTTCAGATGCTAGTGATTTTAATAAGTTGGCTAATATTTGGGATTCCTATTCTTCCCAGGACAATATGTGAATTGTCAACCTCGTTTTTTGCCCAAAAATACTACTTGTCCAACCTATTAAAATCGCTAGCATCTGAACTACTGGGCCGATCTGAAAACTTTAGGCTAGAAAGTTGAACAGGATGTAGTTTCCTTCAATTTTAGGGCCCGTTTAGGGAAATCGGTCAAATAGAACTCGAGATATACTCAAAAATGACGGAACAACTCTGAAAATTGAAAAAAAATTTCAAACATTGATATCTCGAAAACGCTACCATACATTTTTTTTAGTGTGGTTGTCCACAGAAGAAAATGGGGGTAACCACTGTTGCAGGTAATCATTATTTCTGATTAAAGTCAACTAGGGTACACGGTGATGTCGAGCTGAGTAATTGATAACCAAAGGTTGATACTTGACATTAATCAGCGAATTAATCGCTGAATTTTCGACTCAGCACACTTTATTCGACAAAATAAATTTGACAACAGACACAGAGCTTAAAAGTCGCAATGGTCTTTGAAGTTAGGGCGCAGTCCCACATGGAGGACATGGTGGTATATTAGCAGAATAGTACAAACCAGGGGTCGGAACCGTTTAGGTTGAGCTCGAGCCTAAAGGGTTGCTTACGGATTCGGGTCCGGACTGAACCGTTTAATTTCTTAAGCTTTCGGGTGCGAACCCGAACCCTTATGGAACCCTTTAATATTGGATCCAGCCTAAAAAGTTTCTTCAATTATATTTGAGAAATTAACAAAGGCAATTTGAGAGAGAAGAAGGTGCAGTTTAGTTGGAGGTATGGGCCTGTGCACAATGGAGACCCGAAGCCAAAACCTGAACCCGAAGATAAATCTTTCCTTTTTCACCGTAGAGTCATCTTTGTCTAGTGGGGTCGTACTAATTAGAACGCAGGCTTGAACTGAGATTTTGTAACGCACAATGAGAACTAAAACCTGCAGTATGTGAAAGGAGCAAATAACCCATAAGTTCTTACAAAACAACGCAATCTGATTTACTACGCGCGGACGGCGGTGATTTTTTTGAGGTTATTATGAGTCGCTTTAATTATAAATTTCATTCGTATACATAAATTAATACGTGTATATATATCTTGGATATCTTGTCGGTGCTGGTCGGCTTTATCACTCCCAAAACTTTAAACCTAAACATGAAGTATTGCACAATGTATTCTCGAACCCGAAGCGTTCGAGTTCAGGTTTCGGGTTCTGGTCGCGCAGTGAAGTTACACGGAATTTTCGGCTGCGCATCAGAGTTGAATGGCAAATATGGCTGAAAAATAAATTTTCAAGGCACTTGCAGTTGCATAGTAGAGTTAGATGACAATTACGTCTGCGCACTAGAATTAAATGGCACTTACGGGTGCGCAGTAAAATAACACGCAACTTAGGTCTGCGCAGTAACTAATGTTATGGGCTCTTAGGAATGCGCAGTAGAGTTACATATAACTTACATCTGCGCAGTAGAGGTCCAAAACAGAATCAAACCTGCTCCGGTTATGGACCACGCTATATGCGTACACTGTACTACACATACAAAAGAAATGCAATGTTAAATTACTTTACAATTACTTCATGAATTAATTGATTTATCTTTTGTAGAATACAATTATGGGTTAACAATTCAAAAATCAGAAAGTTTACATCAATTTCGGAAGTTTCATTAATCTGGAAGATTTTTATGAAAGATAGTACAAAGAGTTTTTTAAAATAGCAGAATGTGAATTTGATGTGAAAAAATCGTAAATTCAAAGAAGCAACCAAAATTTTGGAAATTCAAGTCACAGAACTTGAATTTGGGTTCAAAATTCAAAACATCATAAAAAGAACCTTAATTTTTTAAATTTAATTCAATTAGTGAATTTCTATGAAACTCAGTACTAGAGGGTTTTTTATGTCGCAGGATACGAGTTTGATGTAAAAATTTCAAAATAAAAAAAAACTTAAATTTGGAATTATTTTTTAAATTAGTGGATTTTTAAGAAAGTCAGTACGAGAAGGTTTTTTGAGTCACAGCACGCAAATTAGGGGTCTAATTTCTAAAAGTAGACTTAATGTTGGAAAATGATATTAAATTGGTAGATTTACATAAAAGTCGAGTACGAGGGGTTTATCGAGTTATAGAACATAGAAAGTTGACCTAAAATTTTGAAAATTGTATAAAATTGGCAGATTTCTCTGAATTCCATAACGAGGAAGATTTTCGAGTCTCAAAATTCGAATGTTTTCACCAAATTTGTATTCTGAAACTCGAAAAGAAACCTCGTACTGAATATCATGGAAATATACCAATTTATTAAAATATTCAAAATTTTATTCAAATTTTAGAATTTTTACCTTAAATTTGTCTTATGATGCTTGAAAAATTCTGTCGTACTAATTTTCATGGCAACCCTCTAATTTAATGACATTTGCCACATATAAGTCGCTTTTTTGATTTCTTAAATTTTGACGCCAAATTCCTTCTCTGTGGCCAGAAAACCCATCTTGTACTGTCTTTTATAGCAATCTACCAAGTAAATAAAATTTTCAAAGTTTTAGTTGAATTTTGTAATTCTGGCGCGAAATTTGTGTTCCGTGCCCGAAAACCCCCTTACTGAGTTTAGTGAAGATCTACCAGATTATTAAAATTCTAAAAATTCATGTCAACTTTCTGACTTTTGAATTTTCAACTCATAATTGTATTAGACAAACGTTAAATAAATTAATTCATAAAGTAATTATAAAGTAATTCAAAATTGCATTGCTTGTGTAAGTATAGTACATTGTACGCATATAGCGTGGTCCGGAACCGGAGCGGATTTGTTTTGGTTTTATTTCCGCTTGCATTTTGGCCTCGGAACGTTCCGTACCTATAAGTACCCCTAACATTACTGCACATCCATAAGTGTTGTTCCATGGTCCTCTACTGCGCATCCGTAAGTGCCACGGAGGTACAATGCGCAGAGGTTAGTGATATGTTACTGTACTGTCCATCTATAAGTAACTCCAAACCTTATTGCGCAGGTAAAAGTGCCGTGTTACGGTACTGCGCATCTTTAGTTCCCGTCAAACTCTTTCCCGCATTAGTGATGGGAAATATAGGGGAAAAAACGTATCGATATATATCGACATTTCTGGGGAAAATATCGATAACTTTCCATATCCTTCGCCATACTAACCTGACCTTATTTCAAAGTTTCGCAAATCGGAATCCCACCCCAGCAGTGCTCCCAAAGTGGGCCCTCTGCACTACTGCGCATGAGATGCATAAGGCGCGTTCGCGCACTTTTTTTCTGAAAATAAAAAATACAATTTTAAATTTATTATTAATAAATGAAAATAATGATATTTTCAAATGTTCAAGTTGTACGTGGATGGTTCTGAGTATCATCTCAGCATTAAGTTAAGAAATAAAATGAGCCTTCAGTAAAAAAAGAATCTTTTAATTGAATGTAATCTTTTTTTATTTTTTAATTATTGTTACTAATTAATGCATTCAAAATTTCGTATAATAATTAAAATGAATATCAAATTTTATTGCAGATAAATTTTGAAAGATTTAACATATATTTATCGAGAAATAGTAATTCAAATTTTATAAAAGTTGAATATTAAATAGAAACTCAGTTGAATTTATTTTAAAACTTTTAAAAAAGTATATTGAGTACAAGATAATATATGTTTTTTTTAATTGCCAGCATAGATGTTAAATTCATTTTTGATAATAAAGCATCGGCGCGTTTCGAACTGGTTCTCAGTTCCATTTCAAGATGCGAGAAATACAATAGTTTTCGAAGATTTCAAGAAACGACTGACAAATCCAGAAAATATAATATTTCCGACACTGTAAAATTGCCGTATTGGAAAATCACCGAATAATAAAATTTCCGAAATTTAAAAATCCAGAATTGGAAAATTCCCGAATAATAAAATTCCCGAAATTATAAAATTTCCGAAATTTAAAAATCTTGAATTGGAAAATTCCCGTATGATAAAATTCCCGACAGAAAATTGCCGAATTATAAAATATCCGAACTAGAAAATTTCCGAATTGATTTAATTACAAAAATAGTTTTTCAATAGATATTATTATTTTATTGGAAATGCAATAGTTAATAGTTTTTTCACATTATTTTTTTAATCAATAATAACAATAAATGTATAAAAAGTGTATACAAATTTTTTTTAAACAAACGTGTGAACATACTTCGCGGGATTTAACTCAGCACTGATTTATCTCTAAGTTTCTTTTTAATTTTTTCTTTACATTAAACATTCCATTTTTTCGAAAGTTTTTCATAATTTTTTTTAAAATACTATGCACATTTTAAAACAAAATCGCTTATCCAGAAATACGCATTTTCAGTTATTGGCATTTTAAATTGAAAGAATAATTTTTAAAAACTTGAAACATAAAAAAAAATTGTTTCTTTGTTAAAAATATTGAATCTATTATGTTTAATGAATAAATGTAATTTACTGAGAAAACAATTTTTTTAATTGTTCGAATTCGGAAATTTTTAGTTCGGAAATTTATTATTTTGGATATTTTATAATTCGGCAATTTTCTGTAAGGAATTTTATTGTTCGGGAATCTTTAATTCAGAAATTTTTCAGTGTCGCGCATTTTATTTTTCTGGATTTTTCAGTCGTCCCTTAAAATCTTCGAAAATATTTGTATTTTTTGCATCTTTAAAGGGAACTAAAACCCAGATCGAAACCCGTCAATGCTTTATATCAAAACAAATTTAACATCTATGATGGTAAAAAAATAGATATTATCTTTTACTAATAACACTTTTTTGAAATTTTTAAAATAAATTCGACTGAGTTTCTATTTAATATTCAACTTTTATACAATTTAAATTACAATTTCTCGATAAATATATGTTAAATATTTCAAAACGTACCTGTAATAAAATTTATATATTCATTTTAATTATTATACAAAATTTTAAATGCATAAAATGGGTCACAATAATTAAAAGAATAAAGAAGAGTACATTTAATAAAATTAATTTTTTTTACAGGATGCTCATTTTATTTCTTAACCAAATGCTCAGAATATATTAAAAACCATCTATCTACTACTTGAACATGTTAAAATATATGTAGATTTCTATGAAAGTCAGTACAAGGTGGGTTTTCTGGGCACAGAGAAGGAATTGGCGTCAAAAGGTAAGAATTAAAAAAAGCGACTTAAATGTTGAAAACGTTATTAAATCAGTTAGTAGTAAATTAATTAATTAATTAATTAGAAAATTAATTAATTAACGAATTAATTGATTATAATTAGTTGATAGTTAACTTTCCACAATAGTCAGTAGGAGGGCGTTTTTTGAAGTACAGAAGAGGAATTTGGGGTCAAAATTCAAGAATTCAAAAAAGCGACTTAAATTTAGGAAATTTCATTAAATTAGATGTTTACCATAAAAGCCAGTACAAGTGAATTTTTCAAGTCATAAAACACAAATTTAAGGTAAAAATTCTAAAATTTGACTGAAAATTTGAACAATTTAATAAATTGGTATATTTCCATGATAGTCAGTACGAGGGTTTTTTTTAGCTTCAGAATACAAATTTGGGGAAATCTACTAATTTCATACGATTTTATAATTTTTGAGTGAAATTTCTGTGTTCTGTAACTCGGTAAACCCCTTGCACTCGACTTTTATATAAATCTACCAATTTAATAACATTTTCCAAAATTAAGTCCACTTTTAGATTTTATACCCCAAATTTGCATGCTGTGACTCAAAGAACCTTCTCGTACTGACTCTTAGAATCCGCTAATTTAAAAAAAAATTCCAAATTCAAGTCGTTTTTTTTAAATTATGTAACTTTTATATCAAACTCTTATATAGAAATTCAATCAAATTTAAAAAAATTAAGGTCCTCTTTATGATATTTTTAATTTTGAACCCAAATTCATCTTCTATGACTTGAATTTCCAAAGTTTCGGTTGCTTTTTTGAATTTTCAATTTTTGACCTCAAATTCACATTCTGCTATTTTAAAAAATTACTCTTACTAGCTTTCATAAAAATCTTCGAGATTAATGAAATTTCCAAAATTCATGTCAACTTTCTGATTTTTTAATTTTGAACCCATAATTGTATTCTACAATCGACAAATCAGTCAATTCATAAAGTAATTTTAAAGCAATTTAACATTGCATTTCTTGTGTAAGCGTAGTACAGAGTACACATATAGCGTGGTCCAGAACCGGAGTCCAGAAATATACAAATTTAACCAGAAATTAAATTGCTTTTCTTATAATTAATAAAAAATCCGAGTTCTTATAAAAGCTTACAGGTTTTTAATTGTTTTTTTAATGACGTATGATGTTATCTCCGTTGCGTATCTCCGTATCTCCGTTGAGAAAAATAAATCTGCAGTTCGAATGTGTAAATAAACTGTTTTTTTTTTATTCATACTAGTAACTGATTTTCTCGTTCCACCGTCACAACCTTCATTTGAAGAGAGAGGTCCAGCCCGTAGATAGAGTAGAGCAAAACCCGTCCTCAATAGTCGGTCCTGGGTAGGGTTCATATTCATTCACCGATGTGCGGTTAGTAGTCCTCAGGACGTACCTGGTCACTGAGGCATTATATGCGCGGACGCTGAAAAGCACCAATGTCTGACCATAATGATGTGGGACCACTGACTCGCCGTCGTTGTGCTCGTACACTCAGTAGTTCCCGCCGGCTTTAGCTAATCTCATCTTTGCGTCTGACTGCCCCGTTCTGTGACCACTGCACTGGTACGCCGTTCGAGCAGTGGTACCGTCCGATCATGGTCAGGCGCACACATTTGCTTGTAACGACGATCTAGAGCGGGCGGGCAGATGGAGCTATTGTTTATTTTTATTTAAATTACAGCATACATATAAATTATCTCTTTTCTTTCCAACGTCGAATGAGATAATCGCGAAAGAAAACAAAATATCTTTATTAGACGACGCGCTTCCAGAATAGTTAGCTTTGGCGAATTAAAATTAACATTGAAAAAAATAATATGCTCTGTATGTATGTTGTCGGCAAGCACAAATTAGCAAATGATGATACAGATGAAAATGGCGATTGAGGAGTCGAAATTTTGTTTTTATCTCGGAAATTTTGGCGAGACTGCGAGTAGTGTTCCTGAGAACGAGGCAGAAGTATTTAGGCAAAGTAAACCGGTTAAAGAAAGTGCTTTTTTGTTGTTTAGTCACATGGCATGGCTTTTAATGTCTGCAGATACTAACCTGTAAACTTCTTAATGACTGTCCTATAGATGAATTTTTGCATTTTTCTCGAAAACTAAGAAAAATATCGCAAAAGAATAGGAGACATTTTTCATACAACTTTCCTAGGCGTGCAAACTTATATCTTAACACTTTTTCGTATCTGTCATTATTGCCAAGAAAAAGTAAAAAATTCGATTGTAAGAAAAAAGAATTTTCCTGGCTACAAAAGTTATTCAGCAAGCATCAAACTTTCAAAATATCTTCATTATCAAAGTACACTTTGAAAAAAAATTGGCAAAAAATATAAAGGTGGGTTTTTTGAGAAAAATCGATTTTTGATTTATTCAGAAAAACCGCTACTACACTCAAAAGTTATAGAGGTTTAAAGAAAGAATTCGAGTTTCTTGAAAAACGAAGCACATAATTCAAATACGAATAACTTTTTAGACGATGTTTTTTGCAAATCGGAAAAATATGTATCGCCTAATTTCTTCTAAAAACAACATGTTTCGTCCCCGAGCAATTCTGTGATTTCAAATGTAGAACCCTGCCTGATTTGAAATGGATTCAGTATATATGATTTTTATTCGAAAAAAAATTATTTTTTATTCTTATTGTTATCATATTATTCTATATATTATTATATATTATTATAAAATTGATAATGATATTTAACAGTTAATATTTTAGTAATATTTAATGTTTAAATAATTGGAAAATATTCATAAGAGAAAACAGTACTCTTGACGTAACTGCTATTTTGCATTTTTTTTGGCATTTTCCGGGTACAATATAAGGGAGATCGGGGATCAATGTTAAAAGTTTTTGAGTGGAAGTTATTCTTTGAACCATTTAAAACCTCATGGTAATTTAAAAAGCACGGGTTAATGTTAACCAATTTAAAAAGAAAACTGGAATTTCTTTTTTCGAAAAAGAACAAATTTGGTGGGGGGTGAAGCTTTTTAGGACCCTGAAAAAGTATAAATAATTTGGATTCAATCCATAAATACCTTCGATTTGCGCGATAACAAATTATGTTAACAAAATTCTAACTTTCGTAATTTTGATATTTTCGTGGTAGTGATTTTGTTTACATTTTTGGAGGCCCTAAAGGATTCCCCAAATATTTACAGATTTTCATTCGCAGCCCCATTAGAGATTATTAATGTTTAGAAGACCCCTGTTTTAAAAAAAAATATTATCAAAAACCACCTAATCTAACTTATTTGTTTCTGATTCCGTAAGCTAATTCATTTTTCTAAAGTATTTTTGTTATTAAAACACCCTTAAATGTTACAAATAATGCTTGGATAACAAATGAAAAAGAATAATTTAAAAAAATCTGCCCGTCGCGCGGGCACATTCTCATCGCGCGCTTCACGCGTGGCTCGCTTCGCTCGCAAGTTTGAGCGCACCGAGGGCGCGCGACTGATGGTTCTCGCGCTTCGCGCTCGATAATATATTTATCTCGCGCTTCGCGCTCGATGATGTGTTTACCTCGCACTATGCGCTCGGTCTTCGTATTTCCCCCACATTTGCGCCCAGACCTTCTCAAATTAAAGGTCAAATCATCGACAACTGTTATTTTGTGATTGTGACTTCTCTTTGTTTAAAGCTCCTTTGGCTTTAACGAACACATTCTCATCACGTATCTTGTCCTTCGCACTCGATTTTGTCCAAAAGCTGAGCTTTTCGACACTATGTTCAACACTATTATATCAAATATATATCATATTTATTTCTGTATCTCAAGCTGGTACTGCTT
>JAABKJ010004129.1:0-24814 GCA_011634705.1 Andricus grossulariae
TTTTCTTTCCTCTTTTTTATTTTTGTCCGAAGAAACAAAATTTTATTTTGTTTTCAGGAATTACAATAGGAGCATTTCGTGGTATTTGTTCAAATTTTATCGTGAGATTCTTGGTTTATTTTCAAGAATTTATACATTTCAATGTAGATTGTACATGATATGCATCAAACAGAAACACAAGTCTCATTCGTACCGCACTTAGGATTAATTCTAAAGTCGAAATCCATACTTTACAACAAGGCGTTCTTAATTAAAATAAGTGACACTGTCACAGTGTGAAGTGATATTGAACATTCAGATTAATGCGAATGAGAGTGATTTTCTGGACTCGAACGTCTTCTGGTGATGTGAAAAGGGACGAGTCAAATGACATATATCTCCACTTGCGCCGCGACCGTTCGTCCCGAGAACGATCGTGATGGTAGTTTCCGAAACCTACGTCTGAAATAAGTTTCAAAAACTTCTGAAATATTTGTTGCATATATAAAAAAAGACGTGCGTGAATTAAGTCGCGCGTTGGAACTCGAATTATTGTTGTATCAGAATAAATTAGATTGTATGTGACCGTCCACGAAGAAAGGGACCTGATGTAGAAAACGTCGATTTTCATTTTCATAAGCCAATCAGTAGTTTCTGAGTTACTTTTTTATTTCCTATTCTCTTAATCCGACATTTTTCAAGGCAATTACTTTACTTTTTATAAAGCTACAAAAATAGGCATGATAAGCGTACGCGGAGACCGAACTGGAGGTCTACGGAAGCCAGCCCCACCACTTGCCACTACAGCTATACGGAATGTGTCCGTGAGCTCCACTGGCTCGTGCCTAAAAGTGTAGTGATGAGTGGAGGGGGTGCTTTTCGTAGACGCATACCTACTATTCAAATGCTGGCTTGCCGACTCTGCTACGATCGACGGTCCTGTAAAATTCAGCTTTGACGCATTAGGTCCCTTTCTTCGTGGACGGTAACATTTGAAGAGTAAATTAGACAAGCCCTTTTAGGTACCAGTTGATTTCAATTTGTGTAAATTAGGGTTTTTATATAATAAGCTTAGAATGACAATATATTAGCCTCTCGCTGACCAACGCCATCATGACATTAATTTGTTAAAACTTACATACATACGATTATTTCTTTGTTGCAGAGTTGAGTTCGCAGACTTCAAACTCTGGTGCTGTTGATTTTCAATCTAGTATTTCATATTCTCTTGACCTAAATCATGCTCCGGGTTCTCCGAACACGTCTTTGTCGCTTGCCCAGCCTACCCGTCGTGCCAGGTCTAAGTCTCCTTGTGCCAGTCATTCTTCTTTATACATAATTGGATATAAAATTGAAGAACTTAGGTTCATTCGGCTTATTCCTCACGCGAACCCGTCCCGGAGATTTGAAATTCAAAGATACACTTTTCCTCGCGATAAACCAATTCATGTAAGAGGAGAACTTTTAGCCCTATTGCCTATGCCAACCGAAGAACAAACTGTATTATCGACATCCAGTGGTGATGTCTTTGCAATAGTGGATGGTAAGAGAGTACTTCATGGAATTTATACAAAAAGTGGTGCCTCTCATAAGCGGGCAAAAATAAACATGAATAGTGGCGTGATTGATGTGATGACCCGAGAAGAAGTCCGAGAAACTCCATTAGGCCGCCATTCGGGAATATCAAAGAGTTTTGAAATCCTCGAATTAAAGAAAGGTAACCTCCATATTGTTACTAGTATTTTATTATGATCGATCCAGCCAAAATTCTGCTCGATCATGTCAGCGATTAAGCGGGCGATTTTATCTTACAGTAGGTGCCCAAAACTTCCCAAATGCGAAGTTTTAGATTTCTTCGTTTAATAGCTTCATTTACTTATTTCAGAGATTTTTTTTAGGTAATATATTTACCATACATGTGTTTCAAAAACTGAAGAAATAAGATCATTTCGAAAATACAAATTGTGTGGACAAAGTTTTTTGGTGAAACATTTTTCATGTAGTCAATATTTCAAGTGTAACAATAGTTTTTATTATGAAAATAAAAAGTTCCGTTCAGTTATACACTGTTATAACAGGCATAGAATGCTAAAAAAACTACAACTATCTGGTGACCAATATTTTTCTCTACAGCCAATGGTGTTCAGAAAGAATCAATTTTGATTTTATACATTTTTTGACAATCATAGATAGATGAAAATTACATTTTTCTAAACATATATATGCATATAAATTTTTATATTGAAGAAACTTCAGTTTTTAGAGAAATGAAGTCGGATCACGTGAAAAGTGGAATGTAGTTAAAAAAGTTCACTGTATTTCAGAAATTAAAATGCGCAGAAAAGTCTTAGGGCTGAGCATATAGATTTGCATATAATATTCACACACGAGGTTTGCGCTATAGCAATCAAGTCAATGTTAAAATGGGAAAGTTTAATAAAAGTTGCCTTTTCAGCCTTCTGAATATATGTGTAAAAGAGAAACAAATCCTTCACTAAAATCAATTCAATACAATTTGTATTGACTATACTACAGTATACCTTATAACTTTATACAAAAGCAAGATCGCTGAAATTGAAAATGAGAAATCGGCTGTTCATTTAAGTTTGCTGAAATTTAGTGTATCCATAGACAACTTTGAAGAGTAAATCCAGCCATTACACTTTTGAATTGGTTATGAATTACCCTTATTTTGCAGGTTTGCAAAATAAATTAAAATTGATTAAAAATGCAATGTTCAGAACAAAATTTCACTCAAGGTGATGACATGATCGCGCAGCTAATCAAATAAAACTTTGGAATGAACCTTATAAATGTATTATATGAAAAATTAAATTGAAAAATCTCACATATAGTAAAGATTATCAAAACTTTTTATTTTACATACAAAAATTTACTTTTATAATACTATAATGAACGAAATTTGTATATAAATGACGACTGAAAAGAAATAATTTTTAACGAAGTCATATCATTATCTAAATTACGATATTTTAATGTTAACATGATATCTGACGTAGTAAATTTAATTTCTGACAGTAGAATTTGTCATGGTAAAATATTGAATTCATACAATGAAAAAAATTAAAGTTTTTCGGTGAGTTTTTCGGTGAGTCTTCTTGCCTATCACCATCGAAGTGCTTGATTTCGGTGAGTCCCGTCGCCTATCACCATCGGGTTGCTTGATTTCGGTGAGTCGTAATCCGAGCTTTGAAAGATTCCACACAACTGCAAAGTGTGTCTGGTGTTATGTGTGCACAAGCAGACCTGATTTGCTCCATCATTTTATCACGAGTTGTGGTCATTTCTTGATACACGCGATTCTCTAGATAACCCCTGCAATAAAAATCCAGCACCGTAAGATCCTTACGATTGCCAAATAATGTGCTGGATAGCCGTCATTTTGAAACCACATGTTGTGTCGCACTTCCAGCCTTAGGTCTTCAAGGAATATTGGAAGTTCATTTTCTAAAAAGTGAAGATATTTTTCATCGTTCACATTTCCATCAATAAAATACAGATCGATAAGTTGGTCTCCAATTATTCCACACCAAACATTCACGGACCATGGACGCTGATGCTCAACTCCACGCATCCAGTGTGGATTTTGTACACTCCGATAATGCATATTGTGCCGATTCACGTTATCATGGTTTGTGAAAGACAACTCGTCTGTGAAGAGTACTCTAAAAAAGAAATTCGGGTTTCCTTGTATCTGCCGAACCACACTTTGACAAAATTTCACTCTGTTCTTAAAGTCATTACCATGAAGTTCTTGATGCAGTGAAATATGATAAGAATGATATTCATCACGTTCAATTATCTTCCAAACACTGGATAGGGGTTGTATACTTCCGTCAGTGATGAAGTTTTGGACAACTCATTAAGAGGAAGCACGTTAAAGAACACTTCCTGGAACGCGTTAAGCATAAAGCATGAGAGCATCCTTGATATTCCTGCCACTTTTTTCCACGAATGAGAATCATTTGATTCTTGTGCTGTTGAAATTGGAATTTCCATTGTAGAAGTAATGAAGTTAAGTCATAAGGGAATACAACGACACCCAGACCAACTTAAACGAACATGACCAACCGCAATAACCTAAACGAAAGCAACCAATTACGACCAACTGAAATGAACGCAACCAACACACCCAAGTCAAATGAATACATGCGCCCATCCGCGCTGCGAGCTTCATTTTTTTCTTGATCTTGATTCTCTTTAATCAATGTGCCATCTTACTTGGTGATGTTCATTTTTTTCTAGTTAGTCATAGTCGTTTATGCGTTACTCCGATTTATGATTTTCCTTTGTTCTTGTTCGCAGTTTAAGTACACTTTCTACCTTAGTGTGCAATTTTCGACTGTTCACTGTTTACGATTCTCATGTGCGCCCATTCACGTTGCTAGATTCGTTTGTTTCTTGATCCTAATTCTCCTCAGACAATGTGTTATCGAACTTGGCGATGTTCGTTTTTTTCTAGTTAGTCATAGTCGTTTATGCGTTACTCCGCTTTACGATTTTCATTGGTTCTTGTTCGCAGTTTGAGTTCACTTTCTACCTCATTGTGCAACCTTAAATTGTTTCCTGATTTTGATTTTATGTGCGCCCATCCACGTTGCTAGATTCATCTGTTTGTTGATCTTAATTCTCTTTGGACAATGTGCTCTCTAACTTGGCGATGTTCGTTTGTTTTTAGTTAGCCGTAGTCGTTTATGCATTACTCCGCTTTACGATTTTCATTTGGTCTTGTTCGCAGTTTACGTTCACTTCCTTCCTCATTGTGCAATCTTCAATTGTTTCCTGTTTTCGATTCTCATACGTGCGCCCATCCATGCTACTAGATTCATTTTTTTCTTGATCTGAGTTCTCTTCACATAATGTGCCATCTCACTTGACGACATATTTTTTTTTTTTTTTAGTTAGCAATAGTCGTTTATGCGTTACTCCACTCTACGCTTTTCATTTGTTCTTGTTCGCAATTTACGTTGTGTATCATGAAAACCATCACTGAAGATCCAAATTAGTTTAATGCATGTTTTTGAGGACAAATGATGTCTTTGTCCTTCATCGAGAGTTTCGCAACGTAGTTGAAGATGTGTAAGAAAAAAATTCAAACTACTAATGTCTGCTTTAAAGGGTAATTAGAAAGCAACTGTCAACATAAGTTTGTGAGAGGGACACTTCGCAGTTGTATGGAATCTTTTAAAGCTCGAATTATTGAATGCATTGAAGTGCGAGGACAACATTTTGAGCACTTATTGTAAAATGGAAATCGAAAACCAGCACCTCGCTGGTAAGAGGCAAGGGGCTCACCGAAATAAAGCACCCCGATGGTGAGAGGCGAGGGGAGTCACGAAAATAAAGCACCCCGATGGTTAGAGGCAACGGGACTCACAGAAGTCCTTAAAATAATCAACAATTACATTTTTGCAATTGCATCGCCATCTATCGCGAATCGAATAAATTTTTTGAACGAAACTTACGTATTTTATAAAGAAGAATCTGAATCTATGAAAACAATTGGGGTTTCCAATCGCGTATTTTTAAAAATATTTCGATGTCTCAAGTTTAGAAAAACACCCTGTATTTCCGGGATATATCTTCCTGGGATTATTTTTCCCAAGGGATTCGAGATGTGACCAGCCGGTTTTCCGTAACCATTATCTGGCGGGTAAATTTCAAAGGAAGACCTGGAAAAGGCGTTAAAGATATCATCATTTATTATACTGTGGTCAATCACTCTTCTCTGACCAGTTACTGACAATCATATTTTTTTAAGGGTGACGTGAAAAAGGGTTTCTAGATATGACCCATCAATCTTTTGTGATGTCATATAGTTTTCAAGAACCAAAATGTTGAGGGAAGGGCTTTCGGGGACGCATTTTCCTTGGAGAAAAGATTTCCCACAGTGGCATTACCTTTGTTAAGTAATATCCGTAGAAGACTATAGAGGGCTGTTTTATCTCTGTATAAATTTTCGTGAGAAAACCTTTCGCGTGATGACCTATTTGGTGTAACATACCCAGACCCTGCGAAATGTGCCGTCAAAAAAGGTTTTGTAGCCTCTCTAATACAGTTATTTACACGTTCAACTTATTTATATTTTTATTTCACTGAGAACATTTAGTAGTTGCATTAGGTTGATAATAAATCATATCCTATCCTATTATATTAGGTCCTTTTTGATCCTTTATGATGCTACATGAGTGAATCCGGTTCTATTCGATCTCTACTCCCTCCCATGCTTCTAACTTCGGCCTCAGCTACGCTTATCCCCACTTGAGCAGTTTGAGCCTGCAACTAGCGTACGGTGTGAGGAGGCTCTATAAGTGTTTCAGCCCGGTGCTACAAAACCCTAAAGACTCTAAGCGTTACGTAAATCAAACTTTGCTGCAGTTGCTCCCACGTTAATTTTATAAAAAACTTGAAGTCTCTGGAAAGATGAATAAATGTTACCAATTCGACTAAAATTTAGAGGACATTCTGTTTTTGGGTTATCGCACCCAAATCGCCAAAAAGATTTTCGAAAAAGTAAATAAGGACCACACTTACTAACACTTATTGTCTACTGTCAGAAAATGTTAAACTCTGTCTCTTGTTGCAGAATCGAGTTCATATACTTCAAACCATGGACCTGGTGTTCCTTCTTCAGAAATTCCTCATCCTTCTGACAGACATCATGCTCCGGGTTCTTCAAACAGGTCTTCATCTCCTGCAGAGCCTTCTCTTCGTCACAGGTCTACGTCTCCTCCACACCTGATCAGATTTCCAATAGTAAAAGGTCCTGAAACTTAGATTTGGAAATATGTTTGTCCCTGGAATTCTAAAAAATGTATGATTTTTTGATCGAAGTCCAATTTGTTACTCTACTATTTTTCATTACTTTATTTTATTTTAGTAGCATTCTACTTTGGCACTGTACCTCGGGATTGATTTCACCAAGATATTTTAGATCCTAATCATATTTCTAAATTCACAGAACGGTAGAACTTTTTTTGGTTAGTTACTCGAAATTACCTAAAAATACATAGTGCCAACAAAACTCAATAGCGAAACACCAGAAGTAACGGGTGGGATCAATTGACACCTTTCGATTTTTGAAGTGATAAATCTACGCAGCGGTTGCTTGCAGAGAGATGACGTTTTGTGACTTCTAATTATTTATAGATAGGAGTATTTGACAATTGTTGTTGAAATATTGGATGTGCACTTGAAAAAAAATCGTGTTTCTACAGTCTGTTACCGGCAGGGGTCAATTGACCCCCACAGCGTTTTGGCTGGTATTTCATTACTTTGTTCCACTTCTGCGCAGCTGGTCTGATTTATATCGCTTCTATAACGTGTGTGATATTTTCAATCCTGAGTACTATTACTGCTCATCTATCTAACAGAAAATATGTGATATACTTACCTCCTGCAAAAGATGTGATTTGTACCAAATAAAGAATTTTATTCGCATTTTCACTTCTTTCTTGTACTTTTTCAGGACTCACTCCTCCTCTTCATTTTTATTAATAATGTAATATAAATATAGCATACTTCTATCATTAATTTCATCAGAAATATCACTTAAAGCTCCGATGCAAAAAATGAAATACTTCGTTTTTGGGACTTTTTGTGCACTTCTCTTAAGAAAAAAACCACTAGAGAAATCGCTGACATGGTCGCGCAGCCGATTTAAAAAAATAAAACTTTCGAAATGAACCTTATATATGTATTATGAAATTCTTTTCTGAATTATCATTCTGCTTAATACGTGAAATTTATTTTGTTAATTTTTTTACATTTATATAATGTAGTTAACTTGTGATACACTATTTTAATATACATCAAATATATTTGTCTATTTCGGTTGATATTCTAGTATATAATTCACAACATTTTCTAAGATTTTGGCGCCACGACAATTCTACAGCTTAAAGCAAAATTTATGTATTTTCAGCACCCTTTCCAAATACAAACTTAATTTTTGTCTATTGTCGTTGATTCAATTTTCGACAGACTTCTGAAATAACATTTATTGTTATCGCGAATCCAGTCTTGGAATAAATGTTTCAAAAAATTTACCTTCATAAATTCATGGATTTTAATGATTTGCATGAATGGATTTTATTGATTTGTGTGCATAAATACTAAGGATATTTCCACAACAAATGAATTAATAATTTATAGGAAATGAATTTTCAACAAAAACAGCTTTTATTTTGCATTTACCAAATCCTAAATATATAGGATGTCCGTAAAATGAATTGGATAAATGTACAGAAGGCCAGACAATATCAGCAGTAGGGAAATGCCAGAATTCAAAGAACTTGGTAAATTTTTAAGAAAATGATGTCCAGTTTTAGAATCAGTCAATTTAAATGTTGAGGATGAGAAGAAATGTAATCATAGCCTAATAACGAATCTCATAACGATCGCACCCAAGCAAGTAAGAATAGAGTCAAATCCATTACGTATACACAATCCCAAGTTTACTTTTCCTTATGAAGTGAGAATCATTAGCTTCAATTGTGTGTAAAATTCAAAAAAATTATAATTAAAGAACTTTTAGCACTTGTTATAAAAAAGAGTATCTGTTTCAATTGCTTCAGAAGGAACTCTTCCTTAGTGATTGCGAATTCGGAATTCGCACAACTTGTAATCGGAAGCATTCCATACTATTGCATGGAGAGTCCGATTCGGAATCAAAGTTAAAAGAAAAGGATTCACATGAACAACAATCTAACTGCAGGAATTTGCACATTCATGGCATGCCTAAAGTTATGCTAGCTACTACAATATACGATGTTTTTGTTAAGAATGGGAAGGGGTACACCCTTTTAATCTTACTAGATAACGCTCGCAAAATCTCTACAATTTTAGCATTAGGAATATTTCCACTGCGTCTTGAATATTATGAATTCAATGTTGCTTCAGGAAAATGGATTCGTCTATGCTGCGCCGTTCTCTTGGTTCTCCAGGTGCTAGCTCTCGTTGAATACAGTAGAATCCCTGAATTGTTATATAGAAGCTTTGTAGCTGACATCTCACAATCATTGCGAGCCTCGTTATTCATTTCGTTTCACGTTCTATTAAAATTGTGATAGGCAAACAAAGTCTAAAAATTTGAGTTTCCGACACTATCTTTTTTCACTAAAAGTATATATTCTCGCACGAACCATGTTGTTCTTAATTATCTTTGCGAGAACCCTCACTCCTGACTCTGAAGGACCATTTTCACGCGCAAAGTCCAATCCAAAATTTTCTTTAAGGTGTAAAATACCTTAGCGTTCACATAGGCGTTCACAATAAAACAACATAAGTACGCTAAAAAACATCAAAGAACATATATTCTAATAACATTCCCGATTGAAGCAAATTCACAAACAAAATGCACGGAAACTTTTACCGAAATGCAGAAGTTCAGTCCTTGCGAAGGAGCTAACTAAGCTCATATCCTGAGTATCTAGAACACATACTATCCAGGTGTCAGCTAAAGTGATTGCTCCGTGTCCTCAACACACGCAAGGGTTTCACCGGCCTGTCGTTGTGACTTCATAGTGCCTTGTGGTCAGTTGGCCACCCACCTGGTGGCCGTGAGCCGTGGTCATAGGTGTGATTTCTCGCGGTTTTACTGGAAGCCAGTGTTATTTTCATGGAAGACAGTTGCTTCCTATGGGACCCTGCTGTAGTTATTTAACCTATTTTTTGAATTATATATAAACATAAATACAACAGATTTTTTTTATTAATGTGTCCAATATTTCTATTATGATTATCATTTTACCTTCAGAAACTCAGATAATTTTGAGAGTAAGGAAAAATCAGATTAAAGTTTATGAAAATTGTCGTCAGCACAGTTTAATTGTGTGAATACGCGAACATTGCGCAGTTTGCCTTTGCAGTTTCGAAATTTGACTAAGCAACAGAAACAATACTTTCATATTAAACCAAGCTAATACTTCGGCTTTAAGATAAATATTTTTCTTTAAAAGAAGAGGATCAGAATTTTTCCTAGACCATACAATTTTCCCCTAGCCTAGGGTAAATGTGTGAAATTTCGGAAGCTTTAGGCTCCGTTCAAGTTATGTTTATCCACAAATAAGTTAATGGAACAACGTCGTTTTCACGTATTTAGGGCCGCTCAGTTCAATTCTGACTTCAGAATTTTTGTGATGTATCTTTGAATATCCCTAGCCTAAGGCAAAAAGTGCACTAATGAGCAAAACATGAGGTTCAACGGAGATTTTATTTGTGCACGAAAAAGCTAATGTCTTTCTGTATTTTCAACTGCTGATTTCATATCTGACAGAAGAAGTTTTCTGCAGAACCTCAGATTTTCTCTAGCCTAGGAAAAAAGTGAAAACCCGAGAAAAACGAGAGTTTCCACAGAGGTTTTATTTTCGCGAGGTAAAGAGATATATTTGCGTATTTTCTGTCTGTGAGATAACAAATTTGGCATCAGCAGCATCTCTCACCCAAGAAAATTTTCTATGTATTTGTAAAGCTGGTAAAACTCTGGCACGTCTCCTCAGCAGCATCTCTCGCCAAAAAATATTTTGTAAGTAGTTCCGAAGATGGCAAAACTGCGGCAAGTCTCCCAGCAGCATCTCTCGCCCAAGAAAATTTTCTAACAAGTTGTAAATTTGGTCATTTTCAATACAACTTATGATATTTTCTTCAGCCAGAGATGCCACTGGGGTCTTGCTGCAGTTTTGCCATCTTTAGAACTACTTCAAAAATTTTGTTGGTTGAGAGATGCCGCTTGGGAGACTTGCCACAATTTCGCTATCTTTACAACTAATTTGAACATTGTGACAGATGTGACAATCAGTCCTGTGAGACTTGTCGCAATTTCGCTATTTCAATATGGACTTGAAATTTTTTTCGGATGAGACATGCCGCAGATGTGACATGCCGCAGGTGTGACTTTCCGCAAAGAAACTTGCTGCATGTGAGATGATATGGACCCCTCCACTTCTTTGATGTCCTGATAAAAGCATCATCCTTGTTCTTCACTGTAATCATCAAGATTTTCAGGTACCTTGATGCCGAATTTGTTATCTTACCTCCTGAAAATACGCAAGTTTATTTCTTTACTTTGCGAAAATGGAACCCCTGTGGAAACTCTAGTTTTTTTGGTTTTTCACTTTCTTCCCTAGGCTAGGGAAAATCTGAGATACTGCAGAAAACTTCTTCTGTCAGATATGAAATCAGCAGTTAAAAATACGGTAAGACATCAGTTTTCCGTGCACAAACAAAAGCTCCGTTAAGCCTCAAGTTTTGCTCAATAATGCACCTTTTCCCCTAGGCTAGGGATATTCAAAGATACTTTCCAAGAATTCTAAAGTCAGACTTCAACTTAGCGGCCCAAAATACGTACAAGCGACGTTGTTCCACTGACTTTTGCGTGGATAAACATAACTTCAACGGAACCTGAAGCTTAAAAAATTTCACACTTTTACCCTAGGCTGGGGAAACATTGTAGGGTCTAGGGAAAATGCTAAGGCCGGATTCGGATTCAGCGGCTCAAAATCCATAAGGGTAGTCTTGTCGTAGAAACTTGCGATTTGAATAGGGAGCTTCAATGAATAGGTCGATTTTAAAATAAATAACTTCATTTCATTTTTGATTTAGAAAAAGGAAATTAAAAGAAATCCCTGTTTAAATTCAGAATGATAACTTTTTTTTTCTAAATTCGCTATTCCAAATCAGAAATCTTTTGAATATTTAAAAATATACAGGAGTCTCTCAAAATCTTTGAAAGTCATTTAAAATCATACAAATCATTTGCATTCTTTTGAATTGAGCGGGAGAAATCTGCGAAATGACGGGATATTAATAATCGTCAATCAGGTAGACATCCTGTGTTTTGTAAAAATTATACAAATTTTCAAAACATTTAATGGGCCTTTGTATATTATCAAGACACTATATAAATTTTGCATGTGAGCGAAGGATTTCGCTTAAACGTTAAAGCAGAAATTGGGATATCAGTTTTAAAGAAATTAATAAGTAAATTTTTTCCCCAAAACTGACGCTAATGAAATGTAAATATCTGCTAAAGATAAGCTTGACGCATGCAATTGAAAAGATAAGGACTACAAAATACACGTCTTATACCATCGAATTAGGCACTAGAAGATTCATTAGTTACATTTTCAATCAAATTCTTCATTAATGCATTAAGCATATTTTCCTCAAATTCAAAAACATAAGGATTGTTTCTAATCTCGTCTTATTCTTGGTGATCCTCCATTCTATTGGTGGATATAAAAATTCAAAGTATCTATAATTTCAAGTACATTCTTCAGCTCCAAGAGATATTTAAATATTTTAGAAGTTTAAAAAGCTTTTTGCTTCGAAACATCAAACTCTGGAGAAGAATTATAATTCTGAATTTGAAAAAACACAACAAATAATAATACGTGCCGAAATTTTGGTACAAATAGCCCCTTTTCCAGCTCCCTCTATTCGTACCGAAAAAATCTGGCCACTTGTATCGGAATTTCGGTACACATAGATACTCTAAATTTTATTTCGTTATAGAAATTCCGTATTCTCAATCACAATTGAATTTATTTGCATGAAATTCCCTGTAGCTAGAAAATTAGGCTTATCTTGAAATAATTTTGGATCAAAATTCAACCTTCAAAATTTTGAAAAAGCCTTGAAAATTTTGGCACAAAATTTTAATAACACATTCAGTCTCTATCTCTTCAAGTGTCATATTTGAATATAAGACTGTTGATATTTATCCTCTTCATATTTATTTCTCTGCCTTTTGAAGAAATTCGTTATTTTATTATCTTTTATCTTATATATAATAAAATCAAAAATTGTTCTCAGGTGATTCTCCCGAAATGATCATGTTGCCTGTAATTATGATTTTCTTTAGAACTTACAAAAATCAGTTCCTATCCGATTCTACATGAGCCTGTGCGATCTCATCCGTTTCTACTCTATCCTAACCGGCTTGATTATATCCTTTCCGATTCTACCCAGTACATTCCTATTTCATTCTACCAAAATTCATTCAATTCTATCTGAACCTATAAGATTCTATATGATTCTATCCTGGGGCCTCTCGCTTGGATCCTCTTGATCGCTGGTGTGTCGCTGTTTTGGTTTTTAGAGTGGTGGCTCGCTGGGTCGCCTCAACGGTATCCAGCTTTGAGTTCACTTTCGACATTCGTGCCACTGACCACCTTTTCGAGACTGAATTCGCGCGCTTCATTCCTTTAAATCAATAATTTTACTGATTCGGATTTTCAATCATAATCTTTCCGCGATTATTTCTAAAGATAAAGTTCATACTATACTAGAATGTGTTATCAATTTAATTAAGCAATCCAATCATAATGTCAAGTGGTACTGATTTTTCGGATGAGTGTGAAGTAATTTTCCTGACTCGATCGAGTCGGATGAAATATACCTCCAGTTGCGATGGGATAACTCTGAATGTATACAGAAAGAACTGACTGTCAGGAAAAGGAAAAATAAACATGGACAACAGCGTGGTTAGAAAATGACCCCTGCTTGAATAATTCCATTTTGTCAATAGATTTTTCCGATTTCCATACATGAATTTCATTGTTTTTTATGCATGGATACTGGCAACATTCTCCCAATAAATAAAATAATTTGTAGGAAAGAAACTTAAAACAGAAAAAAGCTTTTAGTTTTGCAATTACTACATCCTAAACGCATTATGTGCATAAAATTAATGGATGAACCTACAAAAAATCCACAAAGAGCAGCAAAAAGAGATATCACAAACTTGAAATAAATTACTCAAGTAATACGATTAATAAGAAACTGTCCTTCAAAAGAACCTAACTTTCTATTGAATATTTATGGCATATAAAATTATTCTATAAAGATACCAAAATTAAACAAGAATCAGCAGAACAAGAAACGAAAAATATAAAATTAATGTATGAAATAATATGATTAACAAGAAGCAGTTCTTGAAAACAAAGCTATATTTAAATCTACAATACTATAATTTTATTTCTATGTAATACTTGATAAACAAGATATGGAACATTTATAGTATTTACCTTACATCACTCCACTTTTATTTAGTATGAATTGTTTTTGGAAAATTCTACAAAAACTAAATACCTAAATCTAATAATTAGATACATTCTCAGACCTATGTCATATATAAATAATTAATCCGTCTTCATTTAAAAATATGAATTCTAATATGAAATACTGCAAAAAATTATTACGTTTCTGAGCATTCAAAAAGAGATAAGAACGTTATTCCTACAATATAGAATCTTATTTAAATATCTCATACATAGTAAGAATTACTGAACTCTTCTATTCTACAAAATAAAATTTACTTTCATGATAACATAATAAACGTAAAATGTATATACATAACGACTACAGAGAACAGATTTTTAACACATTCATATCATTCTTCTAATCACGATATTTTGTTTTTCACATTATATCTTACATAATAAATTTCATTCCTATTACTTTTATTAGAATATTTCATGTTAAAATGCGCTGCACGTTTA
This sequence comes from Andricus grossulariae, assembly GCA_011634705.1. Lineage (NCBI taxonomy): Eukaryota > Metazoa > Arthropoda > Insecta > Hymenoptera > Cynipidae > Andricus > Andricus grossulariae. The sequence goes on from JAABKJ010004129.1 coordinate 14,502, forward strand.
TGACATTTTTTTTATTTCCTAAATATCCAATTAAAATATACACTTAAATTAATTGTACTACAAAATGTAATTGTTCATCATGAATTGAAAAAACCACATATCTACATGAGATTTCATATAAGTTTAATTGTAGTTTAATTTTTATATAATTTTAATATTAATCGTCTTTCAGTAATCTGGAACTTTCATTCAAGTCTGAGATTTCATCCCAGTAGCCACTAGATGAAAAGAAAAAAAATTAATAAGATTACTGGTTACCCTGATTAATTTGAAAGATTATGTAATTGAATATTTGCCAACATATTTCATTTTAAATTTTTCAAAAAATTGGTTAAATTTCAAGTTACCCCTTCTGAACAAAAAAATTGTTCACTTTGAAAAATATTTATTGTTTTTCTATACTACGCATTTGGATTACTGACAATTTGATAAACTAATTTGATTAGTAAAATTTAAACTTATTGGAAATAAGGAAGTGAAAAACTTTTGAAAAATGTATTTCAATATTGAGGCTTGTAATTTAAATTTTGAACGAGAATTTTTCAATGTATCTTTGAACAAAAGTCTTGTTCTAGTTTAAAGTCAAAATTATTCTTTCAGGAAAGGTTTGAAATAATTAATTGAAAACTGCAGAAACAAGCGATTTATACTTCTGGGATCATCGGATGCTTTTTAAAGCCATATTACATTTTTTCCAACGTTTTGAATTCTTCTGTATACTCCCAACTCTAAAACAATTTATAAAATGTTCACCTTCTCATCTCAATAAAAAGGTGTTGGTTTCATCCGAAAATTGAGTCTTGCTGATTTGATCAAATTTCAAGTTTTCGGGTTCACTGATTGAGAAAAATAGATTCTCTTTGATGTCTGTCTGAAGTCTTTATCTTTGTCGTTGCTGTATGTAAACACTGTAAATTTTGAAGAAATAGTCCGATTGGATTGTCCTTTGGCACATTAGTTTGAGGCCTGCAAAAAAAGACGAGTTCATACATAGACAAAGTTATTCACCAAAAAGATCTGCAAATTTTGTATAAATCATTTCCCGCGAAGACTTGTCTCCAGAAGACATATCCAATAGTGCTTCGAAGCATCTCACGTTTTTTGCAACTCTTTTTTTAAAGGTGGAGAGTGATTTCCTGGGAAATCCTGTCGCGGGTAACTTATTCGGTGTGATTTGTCATGAATTCGGCTACAAAGCCTAATAAAAAGGTTTCAGAGTCTTTTCAATGTAATAATTTAAATGTTCAACTCATTTATATTTTTGTTTTACTTAGAAAAGCTACTTAGAAAAACACAATTTTTCAGGTTCCCCTCCAATATCTCGCATGCTAATCCGAGAGCCATTTACCAAGGGTTTCTTTTGCCGATGTGTACGAGATACCGCAATAGGATCCCGGGCCAATCAACTGCTGTGAAGTTCTTATCCTAGCCAGTGCGTCTGTTTTTTCATTACCTTTAATATCTTCATGGCAAGAAACCCAGATCAGACTGACTCTGTTTTCATCGGCAACCTTAAGAAGATCTTGAAGGCAACTCCTGACTAGTCTAGAAGTAAGCTCTTCAGGCGTAAGAGCTTCAAATACTGCTAGTGTGTCAGAACAAATATAAATGTGCGGGCCATCATGACTTGCAAAGTTGTAGGGAATGTGCCCAGTGCTATTGTTATGTCAGCCCTAGGCTTCTTTCCATAGCTTTCAGCCCCTGTTTCCACGGAGACCTTACAGCCGTCTGTATGCCAAACGAGACCTCATTGTGTGAATAGTTTTTTTCTTCTCCCTTTATTATGACATTCTTTCCTTTCAGGGAAGATGACCTTGAATGGTTTCATGAGCGATAATTTTTTCGAGATAAGATCAGTTTGCATAGTGAGAATATTAACTTCGCACAGCATGCGCTTACGGATATCATGTAGATATTACACCTCAACATCACTAACGTTGCCCTCTACCAGGAGTCCATAGACTTTCGCTGCTGCAATCTTTCTCACGAAATTTTGTAATAGCGGGATGTCCAGAATGAACTAAAGAGCTTCCGATGGTGTTGTTTTCACAGAACCAGTGATCGCAGAGCAGAAAACCCTATAAAGGCTTTTTAATTGTTTGATAGTACTGATTAGTTGAATCCTTGGCAACCAAATCGTTGATGCATATGCTATTATGGGTCTGATTTTCATTGTATATGACCAGTGTGTAATCCTCGATCTTGAGTCCCAGGTTTTCCCTATTGCACATGTGCAGACCCAAAAACTTATCTTACCTTTTTTTCACTAGTGCATCAACATAGAGTTTCCAGGTTAATTCAAGGTCAAATATTACTCCTAAATACTGGTGTATTACTAAATGTCCCGTCTATGTTCAAAAACGCTGCAATCGCTACTTCACCTCTTCGCATTGTATGATTAACGTGGGAGGTAAGCGCTTAGAAAGCGTCTACTGTATGTATGTCCTTTTGAGAGGCAAATTTTGTCTCATAATAGGTATCCTTACCCAGCCTTGAAATATAGAATGCCTTAACCTTCCTTCATGCTACCGGAGTGTATGCCTTTGCTAAGCATACCTAAAAGATGCTGCACAATGGATCCACTAAAGGCTAAAATTCTTCTTAAATTAATGCAGAGAATATTTCATTGCCTCCTGCAGCTTTAAATAGTTTAAATTATTATTGAACTCATAATCTAATTTTCGAATGTGTGACAATACGACTAGCTACTTCCCCATTCTTCATTTTCACTCTGAAAGCTGGTCATCCTGAGGGGTAGGACTCATGGGCCACCCCCTGATTCGGAAGTCTACCCTCATTAGGTGCTCAAGGAGTTTATTAGTAGTCTCAGCTATTTTACCTGAAGACAATATCAATTCCCTTAGTTGACATAAGGAGTTACTTTTCAAGATCCTGTGAAGTCTAGCAGTGTCAGGTATATTCTCGATTTCCTGACAATGCCCCCTTCATGAGTCCCTTACCGCATTTTGTATATCATTGTTATATCTTTTTAAGGTTAACCTGTACAAGCTCCTAAAACGAAGAGTACAATTTTTCTTATTCGCTTTTTTCATATGGTTTTGTAGGATGTCGAAAGCAAATTCTATTCGTTCAATAGACTTGAATCTGCCGGTATAGCACTTAGCAAACTGTTGAGATCCTCTCTATAAATATTTCAGTCGATCCATGATCCAATTGGGACGTATCCGACGATACGTGCCATCCCTTGAATACATCCCCATTAAGTATCGAACATAAGGTCAAATCAATTACTTCGCAACATCTAGGTGTCACGAAGGTATGTGTACCACCCTGATTCAATAAAGTTAAATTAGTAGTTCAGAAAGAATCTAATACTTACCCCTGTGATCAGCATCACATCCGATGAGCAATGACCATCATTTAACACAGCAGTAGTCCACCAGATTTGACCATTTCTCAGATGATGGGTCCTGGGAGTCAAATAGTAGGTACCAAGTATCAGGAAAAGAACCTTCGTAATTCAATGAATCTTCTCTGGCATGAAGTGCAGCCCTACGCGCTTCTATGGAATTATCAAAAACTAATCATCCGCTCTTGCTACTTAATTCTTTAACTTTCGCCTTATAATACCAAGGTTCTTGTATTAAGGAGAAAGCCGTTTGTTCCGTTGTCGAATTTCTTCTCAAGATAGCAGACGCTCCTCTGGCACGATGAAGATTTATCTGAATAAAATCCAGATTTGGGAGGGTGACATATAGTGTCCATTTCAACCTTCAGTTCTCTCGTCCACCTTTTTCAAAGAAAAATTCAGTGCTTTGTCTAGGGGTATAACTTTGGTTTTTGAGAGGATCTTTATATTGATCGTTTTGGGATGCTTAAAATGCCGTTTCAGAATTATGAGATTTTCACATATTGTGGAAATTTGTGAAAACAAGTCATCAACTTCTGTTTGGTATATATTAGATGTCAGTAGGCAACATACATAGTACGCAAAAATAAATTTTTGCCACAAAAACGCTATTATTTCTTAAGTAATCGAACCTATTCGCAAGTTGGCCATTAGCTACCTTGAAATTTGAAGTTTAAAATTGTTTCTTCTAATTATACTGTTAATTATTACATTATCATTAAATATATTTGTATCAATAGTTTTTGAATATTCTTTGAACGACGTTATTGCTAAAATAAACATTCTTTTATTAACCATATGAACTTTAACACATGCAGCTTTAATTTATTTTTGTGGCATACAAGTATCTTAAGAAGAAGTTTGGATGCATATTTAACTTGGATTTCCTGCATTTTAAATTAGTATTTTTAGTATATAATTGAAGTATCTAATCTAGTATTTCTTATTTTAACTACTTTTAGAAGAGAAAACTTTTTAATTATTTTTTTTTCAATATTTATAATAAATGAATTGTTTCATTTAGCATCCATTATTCATCAAGTCGTTTACATTTCAATATAGATTTCTAATTATTCAAGTGAAATTCTGGTCAAGTATAAATAATTTCAACTCAAAAACTGTATTCTGGTTAATTTAAATAGAATTATGGTTGATTATGCAATTAAAAATAATTACTAGTAAACCCACGGTAAAATTTAAATTTTCTGTTTTGTTGTGAAATTTCTACATAATTCTTTCGCAAACTTGTATCTCTTCTATTTAAATTTTCATAGACTAAGAAGAGATTTTTAGTTTGAACTATTTTTAAAACCGAAAATTTCTTAATTTTAGATATTTTCGGAAAGATGCTTGCTTTTCGTTACAATTGTTTATTCTTGAATTCGTTCACATTTAAATATTGTTATATTTGAAACTTAGTTATTCAGTTCAAAATATATGCACAATTAAGGCTTTTATTGGAAAATTTCTCAAAAATTGAATAAATTGCTAGATTCCCATGAGACTGAGAACCATGAGAGTAATTTTCATGCTTTTAATCACCAAAATTTAGATTTTTTTAAATGTTCATTTTTCATCTAAATTGCCCAAATTTTTGAAAGTTCCATGAATTAACGGATTTTGACGAGATTTAGAACCAGGTAGTTTTTTGAAATTCTGATCACTGATTTGAGGTCAAAATTCAAAAGTGTGATATTTCGAAGCGAAAGAGACCAAATTTTTGAGAAATTCTGTCGGAAAAAATAAGTGAATGATTGTCTCCGTTTAGCTATTATATTTATTTCATCTAGTTCACAAGAAATCAGCGAAATAATAGATCTGCAATCTATTGAGTAAATTGGATTAAATGAGTAGGAATGAATATTCAAAAACAGTAACAAAAAGTGATATGCAAAAGGTATAATAACTTTTGTGAATTGCTCGGCGAATGGCGGATTTAGGCGAGACTTGAAGATCTAGTCAAAAGTTCAGGTCAAAAAGCGTGAAGCTTAAGTCTCATAGCTTACATTTCTGAGACTGTATTTGTATATTCCTGGGTGGGTGTATAATACCGGTGAACTCCGAAAAATTCAATAAATTGTCAGATTAACACATGACCCAGAATTAGGAGATTTTTCGGACTTCTGATCATTAATTTCAGATCAAAATAAAGAATTTGCAACTTTTGATCCAAATGGCCCAATTTTTGGAAAATTAAACAACTGCGTGTTTTCGATGAAACTCAGAACCAGGCATTTCTTAAACAAAAAAAAACTCTAAAAATAAAATAAAATAAAATGAAACTCTCTAGTCCTGAGTCTCGTGGAAACCTGACAATTCAACTATTTTGTTGAAAATCCTTATTTTTGAATAAATTCAACTTTTTTCCGTTTAAAAATATTTTTCTTTTTTTTGAAGTACAAACTATTATTATGACATTACAAATAAGTCCGCGAACGGCAACCAGTGACGCGCCTTGTGAATCGCATGCGCAATAGTGCAGAGTGCTATCGTTGGTAGCACAGGTACGAGTCTGGATGGATACAATTGAGGCAAAGATATTCTTGAGTTGTGTATCCAGCTGTGAATATGGATATACCTACACGAAATGGTATGCAGAGGCGCCACTATACTGATAGTCGTACTTCCTCTGAAATAGTTTACTCTCACTTTTTCTCTCGTATAAATTGTAATATCAGTTCCAACAAATCTAGTAAATACATCTTTCTCCTAGAAGCTGACCATGTTGAAATGTAAATATCTGACAAGAACAAGCTTTACGCCCACAAACCAAGAGATAACAACTATAGGATTCAAATTAAGCACTAGAATATTCATCGGTTACATTGTCAATGAATTTTTTAAATAATCAATATTTAGTTTTTCGCTCATTTCGAAAAAACGAAGATTGTTTCTACTCTCGTCTGATCCGCGGCGGTTTTTCATAATTATTTTGGTGAATATAGTTATAAAATATATCTATAATTTTAACTACATTCTTAACTCTCAGTTATCCTACATGGGTCAAAATGACCCAAAGGGTATTTGAAAGCGGCCCGAATTCTCAATAGGGTAGGGGAGCGGGCTAGGCCCCGGAGGGGGGGGGGGAGTTCAGAGGCCCTAGTCCACGCTGAACCGATGTTTAGACAAGGTTTGTACATTTTAGACCCCCGTATGATAACAACCTCACAAAAAGTGATCTGGAAAAAAATACAAAACGTGAGTAAATTCTTAATTTAGATTTTATATGCCAAATAATGGAGCAAAACTCAGTTTCGTGTGACGCAAGAGCAGACTATGATTGATATGTTGTGGTTTCTTGTCTTCATAGAATTTTGTCCCCGCAACAATCTATCGACATAAATCGGTCGTGAAACAAGGCCTCTCGTGTATCACAGGTGAAAAGAAATATATATTTGTGGCAAAATGATAATAATATGAGTTTGTAACTAAATTGTTACATAAAAAAGTTAATATATGTCTTATTTTCAGAAATATTGAATGAATAAGACAATATTTGTTTCATTTTCCGGAAACAAAAACGGAGACGCTTCCTCGCAGTCGAAATGCTAGCTGCGTTTAAAGAAATCGGCTCTGAATCTGAAACTGAAGATGATCGGAGAAAAAGAGAAGCAGAGGATTTCCTCGTAGAAGAGAGTTACCATGAATTGGCAGAAGAATTTAATGGAGGGATCATATTCTGGTGTTGTACTAAGGGACGAGTCGGATGGCATAAACCACCAGGAGCGTCAGTGTCGATCGTTCTGAAAATGATCAAAGTCGGAAATTATGAAACCTACATCTGAGCTTAGTTTCAGAAGCTTTCTAAATATGTTTTTCATATCAACAATGGCATATGAGAATTGACTCGTGGGTTGGAACTAGGATTATGGTTACATTGAATTTAATCAGATTATAATGAAGGTAAATTAGTGAAATCTCGACTAGCCTATGTAAATATTGGTTGAACTTGAGTTTATAAATTAGCATTATTATTAAATTAACTTGAAATAACATTACATTCTTCCCTTGCTGCACCATGCCAGTTAGTTAATAATTAATTCATCAATAATTACCAATATACGAATGTCTACTCTAAGAAAACCTCTTGCCAAGCCCCTTTTTCATGTCAGATCCAGGTCTTCTCCTGTTATTCACTAATCTTTACACATACTTGGATATAAACTTGAACTTTAATTTATTCGGCGTACGCCTATCACGAATCCGTCCCGGTGATTTGAAATTTGAACATACACTTTTCCTAACGATAAACAAATTCACTTGAGAGAAGAACATTAGGTACCTATGCCTATGTCAACCGAAAAACAAACTACATTTTTCAATACTGGAGGATAATATGCGTCGTGGATTATATAGAAAAAATTGTGTATCAAAAACGGGCTAAAAGAAATATGTGCGACGGTGGAGTTGAAAACTGACCAAAGAAGAAATACGTGAAACTCCATTAGGCAGCCGTTCACCAATTGTAAAATGTCTTGAAGTCCTTTATATTAAATGAGGTAACCTCCATATTGATATCAATGTCGTGAATGTTAGTATTGTAGCAGTGTAATAATAGCGGTGGAGGCAGTTTTGTTTGACTCATAGGGCAACTGCTTGTTTGAGATCTAGAGAGGTAAGATTCCTCAACTCATGGATAATTGATAATTATTTGCATTTGTGTGCTTTAAATTTGACTTCAAATAACAGGTTTGACCATCCGGATCTACTTAAAATGTAAAATTGGCATACGTGTATTATAATATTCTTTCATTAATTATCATTTTACTAAATACGTCAAATATATTTCATCAAACATTTATTAACATAATCAGTAGAAAGAACACTTCTTTCTACGCCAACGTTTCAAAATACTTCATCAAAACCTATAGAAATAAGCTCTTCTTGGAACTTTTAATTGACTGCCATCTTTTTTTTTAATTTGAACACCAAGGATCACTGGATGCATTCCTAAGTCACACTTCTCATTATAGCAAAGTTTGAAAATATTCAATTGAAAGCTGCAGAAATCAGCCTTTTTTAAAATGTAAATTTCACCGCCATCTTGAATTTCTTCAAAATTTTGAATTTCTCTGTGCACCGGACAATGTAGGCGAGGCGCCTACAAAATAGAGTTTTGTATGCAATTCAATGTAGTATTTCAGATAGTAGTGATAAATTTATAATACATCATATCTAATCCTTTCTATTTCTATATGCTCCTATCCAAATAAATTCGAGCACATCGTATCCTATGCGATCTCATCTGACTCGGTACTATATGAGCCTACCTAATTCTATTTTGTCCTAACCGGTCCGATTATATCCTATCCGATTCGGCCCGATTTTATACAATTTTGTCTAAAAAATGTTTACTATTTCTAATAAGGTTTTTAAATGTTGGTAGATTGTTCCTGATTCCATTTTCCTGCGCGGTATCTTTTCTTAGGGTCTATCGCTTGAAACCTCTTGACTGCTGAAGCATAGCAGTAGTAATTTTTAGTGTGTTGGCTCGCTCGGTCAGCTGGGCGGTATCCAGATTTTTCTTTCGAGTTCACTTGCGACATTCGTGCCGGGCACTTATGGCCTCTTCTGAGAACGAGTTTAGCGCTTCGTGAAGAAGCCAACCTGGGACGCAAGTCTTATTCCTACTTTCATTCCCAGAGCTATCTAAAATAGTGTGCTTAGTTCAAATAAATGATCCTATCACAGTATCAAGTTTTTTTATAATTTTCAGATTATTGTGAATTTTAGTGATTTTCCCGACTCGACCATGTGCAAATTGACTCGGGGATTGGAACTACGATTATGGTTGAATTAGATTTGATTAGATTATGATGGAAGTAAATTATTTGAATCTTGATTAGCCTATTTAAATATTGGTTAAATTTGGTTTTTGTAAATGAGCAAAAGAATCAGAGTAAGCGAGATACTCGCATGTGGAAAACAGATTACGGTTTTCCACATGCGAGTATATCGCTTACTCTAATTCCTTTACATTTACGCTCCTTAAGGAGCGAGAAAGATAGATAACCTGCGTTCCGCCGGCCCTGATGCCAATACATTATTCCCTCGCTGCACCACGCAAGACCGTCATTAATTCATTAATACTTACGAAAATACGATTGTCTACTTTAAAAAAATCTAAATCTCTGTTTTTTGTTGCAAACTTGAAGAACTTATACTTATTCGGCTCATTCCTAACACAAATTCATCCATACGATTTGAAATTCGACGATAAACTCTTCCTCGCAACAAACCAATTCAAGTAAAAGGAAAACGTAATGTCCTTCTGCTTATGCCAATCGAAGCACAAGCTGTATTATTAACATCTAATGGTGATTCCCTCACAATACTGGAGGATTCTTTACTTCGTGGAATGTATACGGGTGTCTAGAAAGTCCCGGGACTGTTGGATATTTCCTCAGGTGAAATATTTTTCAAAAAAGTGTAGATCATTTCTGAAGTAAATTTCAACAGGGAACTCAATGGTGACCTTCATTTCGACCTTTAAGTTGACCTTCATGGCTTTTTGAAGGTCAACTTTGTTTTTTTAAATAGAAACCCCCTTTTTTACATCTGCAATCAACAGCGCGGAATTTCTACGTTCAGATACGTACCCAAATCATAGGTGGATTGTAAAGTTTAAGGTCAATTAGAGGTTATTTGGAGTGAAAAAAGTTTTTCAAGAGGTCAGTATAATTGCTGAAGTATTTTTCAACGAGAAATTTAATGATGACCTTCATTTTGACGTTGAAGTTGACCTCCATGGCTTTTTGAAGGTCAAATTTTTTTTCAAGCCCCCTTTTTCACATCTGCAATCGATAGAGCGGAAAATACTACGTTCAAGTACGTACCCAAGTTATAGGTCAATTGTAACGTTCTATGTCAGTTAAAGGTTATTTGAAATTAACAAAGTTTTCCAAGAGGTCAGTGTAATTCCTGAAGTAAATTTCAACGAGAA